>CAXHSM010000001.1:6857166-6939885 GCA_964019185.1 Maratus speculifer
GCCCCGGTAGCCACTTCTTTTCCCAGTGCGGCGCCAGGGTCAGAGTGATGGGAGCCACCCTGCTCCCCCTTCTCCAGCAGGGATCGTCTGTACTTCAGCCGCCGCTCTTCTCCAGTAGTGAACCCTTCAAACCTTCCAATCCCTTCCGGGTGTTCAAAGGAGCTCGACAAGGTGTCCGAAGGGCTACTGTTGGCCGGTTGTCTCTTGGCGGGGTCTAGAGGTTCCTCCGAAAACGGCGCCCCTTGCAGGGCGACCCGGTACGTGCATGGGGAGTTCGGGATTCGAATTCCTGGTACAAAGAGATTACCTGACCGTGTCTCGCACCGTAAGGGAAAGAACCTCGTCAATTGACGCTCTGTGCCGGCATGGCCATTGCTTGAGCCTGTAGGTCTGGGGCCTCGATGAGAGGCAACCGGCTGGAAGGCGCCTGGGGCACCCCGTGTGCCGTGGGCGCGCAGTAGAAGAAGTCTCTCAGGACCGGAGGCCTCTGTGCACTGCGGTCCAGGTGCCTCCGGGGTTGGGAGATGCCACGGTGGGAAAGGGTGGTCACAACACGATGGAGGGAGCGCCTGTGTTGCCCATCCCCTCACGGGGGCGCAAGGCCTTTTAGGTACGCGTAGAACCACCGTGGTAAAGAGTCGCTTGACCCGAATTCGGATATCTGAGGGTCGAATTCGGTCCTCGGGGGATGAAAGCTCTGGCGGCACTCTGGAAGACTGGAAGGTGGACAAGGGGGAAGCGAACAGGAAGCGTGGTCTAGCGAAGGAGATTCCGACAAGAAAGAAGGAACGGTTTGTCTAGGGGGCGTGAGACAGAAATGTCCAAGGTGGTACTCTTTTTTATAATTATTATTATTATTATTATGATGATGATGATGACCGGTTTGAGCCGCTTCGGCGGCTTGCCGGCCCATTTCCCTGGCTTACAAAGGTGGGTGGTTTTCTTTTTTCACACAGAGAGATGGATGCATGAGAGGTGGCCACAGGTTTGGTTTTAAAAAGGTGGTCATGGTGTATAAAGTGTTTTAAAAAGGTAAAAAGTGTATGAAAAGGTCATGTTTTAAAAAGGTTATGTTTTAAAAAGGTTTTGTTTTATAAAGTGGTGGGGAAAGGTAATGGTGTATAAAGTGTTTTAAAAAGGTAAAAAGTGTATGAAAAGGTTATGCTTTAAAAAGGTTTTGTTTTATAAAGTGTTTTAAAAAGTGTTTGATAGAACATCCTTATAATATAATAAGGGTGTTTTAAAAAGTGAAAAAATCCTGTGGGGAAGTTTGTTTTGAAGAAGGTCAAGTTTTATAAAGGTTTTGTTTTATAAAGTGTTTTAAAAAGTGTTTGATAGAACATCCTTATAAGGGTGTTTTAAAAAGTGAAAAAATCCTGTGGGGAAGTTTGTTTTGAAGAAGGTCATGTTTTTAAAGTCAAGTTTTCATAGAAAATGTAAAAATGAAAGGTTACTATGAAAGGTACGTTTTTTCATTTTTTAAGAAATTGGTATTTGATAAATGTATTTGATAAATGTATTTGATAAATGTATTTGATAAATGTATTTGATAAATGTATTTGATAAATATTTGATAAATACTTGATAAATTTTTGATAAATACTTGATAAATTTTTGATAAATTTTTGATAAATACTTGATAAATTTTTGATAAATACTTGATAAATTTTTGATAAATACTTGATAAATTTTTGATAAATACTTGATAAATATTTGATATTTTTGATAAATACTTGATATTTTTGATAAATGCTTGATAAATATTTGATATTTTTGATATTATTGCATCGATAGTTCGTCGATTTTACAATGAACAAGAAAACGCGTATTCTTTTTCAGGGCGTTTTCCTTTACAGGAAACAAGACTCAAGTACCAAGTTTTCACGTGTCTTCGCGTTTTTCTTTACAAGACGCGCTTCGATCTTACAAGGCGTTTTCAATTACAGGGCGTTTTCTTTTACAGGAAACAAGACTCAAGTACCAAGTTTCGCGTTTTTCTTTACAAGACGCGCTTCGATCTTACAAGGCGTTTTCTTTTACAGGAAACAAGACTCAAGTACCCAGTTTCGCGTTTTTCTTTACAAGACGCGCTTCGATCTTACAAGGCGTTTTCTTTTACAGGAAACAAGACTCAAGTACCAAGTTTCGCGTGTCTTCGCGTTTTCTTTTACAGGGCGTTTTCTTTTACAGGAAACCAGTTTCACCCGAGACGGAGTCGGGTAGACGGTCAGACCGTCGGCCTAGCCTTCGAAGGTTTTCTGTGGTTTCCCTTCGAACTCGAAGGGAGCTTCCGGCAAAAACGGAAACTCTCCTCGAGCGTGAATGCGGGTTAGGTTCCCTTTCAAAGTCCCACCACAGATGGGCTTTAGCACACATTGGATACACAAATAAAATTGTACACAAACAACACAAACATTTTTTTTTTTTTTTTTTTTTTTTTTTTTTTTTTTTTTTTTTACCCCAATTTGAACCCATTTTTACAGACACTCGACTCCAATCCAGACACATTTCCACAAATACAAATTTACAAATAAGATTTCATCCAACCATGGAATCTTGTTATAATATTTCACATTTCCACAAATACAAATTTAGAAATAAAATTTCATTCAACCATGGAATCTTGTTATATTTCACATTTCCACAAATACAAATTTAGAAATAAAGTTTCATCCAACCATGGAATCTTGTTATAATATTTCACATTTCCACAAACACAAACAACACAAACAACAAACAACATAAACAACGCAAACAACATAAACAACGCAAACAACATAAACAACGCAAACAACATAAACAACGCAAACAACATAAACAACGCAAACAACATAAACAACACAAACAACACAAACAACACAAACAACACAAACAACATAAACAACATAAACAACACGAACAACACAAACAACATAAACAACGCAAACAACATAAACAACGCAAACAACATAAACAACGCAAACAACATAAACAACGCAAACAACATAAACAACGCAAACAACATAAACAACACAAACAACACAAACAACACAAACAACACAAACAACATAAACAACATAAACAACACGAACAACACAAACAACACAAACAACGCAAACAACGCAAACAACATAAACAACATAAACAACACAAACAACATAAACAACATAAACAACACAAACAACACAAACAACACAAACAACACAAACAACACAAACAACACAAACAACACAAACAACACAAACAACACAAACAACACAAACAACGCAAACAACGCAAACAACGCAAACAACACAAACAACACAAACAACACAAACAACATAAACAACATAAACAACACGAACAACACAAACAACACAAACAACGCAAACAACGCAAACAACGCAAACAACATAAACAACGCAAACAACATAAACAACACAAACAACACAAACAACACAAACAACACAAACAACATAAACAACATAAACAACACGAACAACACAAACAACACAAACAACGCAAACAACGCAAACAACATAAACAACATAAACAACACAAACAACATAAACAACATAAACAACACAAACAACACAAACAACACAAACAACACAAACAACACAAACAACACAAACAACACAAACAACACAAACAACACAAACAACACAAACAACGCAAACAACGCAAACAACGCAAACAACACAAACAACACAAACAACACAAACAACATAAACAACATAAACAACACGAACAACACAAACAACACAAACAACGCAAACAACGCAAACAACATAAACAACATAAACAACACAAACAACATAAACAACATAAACAACACAAACAACACAAACAACACAAACAACACAAACAACACAAACAACACAAACAACACAAACAACACAAACAACACAAACAACACAAACAACGCAAACAACGCAAACAACGCAAACAACACAAACAACACAAACATTTTTTTTTTTTTTTTTTTTTTTTTTTTTTTTTTTTAGACTCATTTCCACAAATACAACTTCACAAATAAGATTTCATCCAACCATGGAGGATGGAATCTTGTTATAAAATTTGTGAAGTTCTTTTTATACTCTCCCACCCACACACATTTTGACAAGAAACACTCTCCCACCCACTCACATTTTGACAAGAAACACACTCCCACACACACACACATTTTGACAAGAAACACTCTCCCACACACACACACACATTTTGACAAGAAACATTCTCCCACACACACACTCCAAACCACACACGTTTCCACAAGAAACACTCTCCCACACACACACTCCAAACCACACACGTTTCCACAAGAAACACTCTCCAAACCACACACGAAACCACACACGTTTCCACAAGAAACACTCTCCCACCCACACACGTTTCCACAAGAAACACTCTCCCACCCACACACATTTCCTCAAGAAACACTCTCCCACCCACACACATTTCCACAAGAAACACTCTCCCACCCACACACATTTCCACAAGAAACACTCTCCCACCCACACACATTTCCACAAGAAACACTCTCCCACCCACACACATTTCCACAAGAAACACTCTCCCACCCACACACATTTCCACAAGAAACACTCTCCCACCCACACACGTTTCCACAAGAAACACTCTCCCACCCACACACATTTCCACAAGAAACACTCTCCCACCCACACACATTTCCACAAGAAACACTCTCCCACCCACACACATTTCCACAAGAAACACTCTCCAACACAACACAACACATTTCCAAAAACAAAAATAGAAATAAGATTCCATGAATGAGCCACCGATTTTTTTTTTTTTTTTTTTTTTTTTTTTTTTTTTTTTTTTTTTTTTGATGAGTCATTTTTTTTTTTTTTTTTTTTTTTTTTTTTTTTTTTTTTTTTTTTTGAGATGAGTCATAATATTTTTTAATGACTCACCTAATTATATAAAAAAAAAAAAAAAAAAAAAAAAAAAAAAAAAAAAAAAAAATTTTTTTTTTTTTTTTTTTTTTTTTTTTTTTTTTTTTTTTTTTTTTTTTTTGAGATGAGTCATAATTTTTTTTTTTTTTTTTTTTTTTTTTTTTTTTTTTTTTTTTTTTTTTTTTTTTGAGATGAGTCATAATTTTTTTTAATGACTCACCTAATTATTAAAAAAAAAAAAAAAAAAAAAAAAAAAAAAAAGACTCATTTAAAAAAAAAAAAAAAAAAAAAAAAAAAAAAAAAAAAAAAAAAAATTTTTTTTTTTTTTTTTTTTTTTTTTTTTTTTTTTTTTTTTTTTTTTTATGACTCATCTGATTCAATGACTCATCTAATAATTATCTTTAAGTATCTATACTCATCTTTGAATATCTACATAAAAAAGAGACTCCAGATTTCGTTTTCCAGGGTTGGATGAAAACTTATTTCGACTGTCGCCCCGTTTTTCGTTTTCCAACCTAGTCACACGCTTTCTACAAAGAGCCTCCATGTTCGCTCTCGTGACACGGAGGCCCGCCACGATGCGACCTACGGGTTTTTTTTTCCGTCCCACCCTTCTGTGGCCCGAGACGTGGAGCGTGCGACTCGAATCGCACAGAAAAAAACCGGTGCGACGATTTTAGATGCATGTCTCCCGAGGGACCGGACCCAGGCGTCTAGCTTGGGAGCCAGGCGTCTGTTTTAAAGCAACACCTTGGGAGCATGGCGTCTGGTTTAAACCAACACCTTGGGAGTCTGGCGTCTGGTTTAAACCAACACCTTGGGAGTCAGGCGTCTGGTTTAAACCAACACCTTGGGAGTCTCCAACTCAGGCGTCTTTTTTAACCCTTTCAGGGGCGGTGTTTGCAGTGTGCAAACACATAATATTACTGTTCCAATTTCGAACTGGCACCAGTATAATTTTAGTACAATTTGGATTTTATAATATTCGTGAAAAACAGCTCTTGATTATTTTCAAATAAATCTGTTCTTAAATTGTGGTGTGAATCAATTATTTGAACATTTTCGGAGCAGAAATACCTTGCCCCTGAAAGGGTTAAACAAACACATTGGGAGCCAGGCGTCTGTTGACAGTACGCCTTGGGAGTCTCCAACTCAGGCGTCTTTTTTAAACAAACACATTGGGAGCCAGGCGTCTGTTGACAGTACGCCTTGGGAGTCTCCAACTCAGGCGTCTTTTTTAAACAAACACATTGGGAGCCAGGCGTCTGTTGACAGTACGCCTTGGGAGTCTCCAACTCAGGCGTCTTTTTTAAACAAACACATTGGGAGCCAGGCGTCTGTTGACAGTACGCCTTGGGAGTCTCCAACTCAGGCGTCTTTTTTAAACAAACACATTGGGAGCCAGGCGTCTGTTGACAGTACGCCTTGGGAGTCTCCAACTCAGGCGTCTTTTTTAAACAAACACATTGGGAGCCAGGCGTCTGTTGACAGTACGCCTTGGGAGTCTCCAACTCAGGCGTCTTTTTTAAACAAACACATTGCGAGCCAGGCGTCTGTTGACAGTACGCCTTGGGAGTCTCCAACTCAGGCGTCTTTTTTAAACAAACACATTGGGAGCCAGGCGTCTGTTGACAGTACGCCTTGGGAGTCTCCAACTCAGGCGTCTTTTTTAAACAAACACATTGGGAGCCAGGCGTCTGTTGACAGTACGCCTTGGGAGTCTCCAACTCAGGCGTCTTTTTTAAACAAACACATTGGGAGCCAGGCGTCTGTTGACAGTACGCCTTTTTTTACACAACACCTAGTCAGGCAGATGTTTTTTGAAACACAGTGTTTGTACGCCTTTTTTACACAACCCCTTGGGAGCCAAGCGTCTTTTGAAACCATACTCTCGACCACCACCACCCCCCTCGTGCAAAGGTTTCGTTCCGCAACGGGGCCACTCCACTCTTTGAGGCGAGCCGCGTCTGGTTCGGAATCGCCGAGGGTCCGGTGCTCGAAACATTGTGCAGTCGACTGTAAATTCGAAACTCCTGTGACCTTCCCCTTAGATATGCCATTAGCCCCAGCCTCCCCCTAAATTCATCACTAATACTAATAACCCGGATTAAAAAACATGCATAATGTTTATTTTTTTTTATTTATTTACACGTTTTTAATAAATTTTTATGTTTTATTGCACAAATATAAAAAAAAAACCTGACTCTGCCTCCCGTAAATTCAGCATAATACTAATAACTGGGAATAACCTCTTCAGTCCCTGAGTACCCAAATGGGTACATCAGTTTTGTCCCATTTTATTAATGATACTCAAATATAAATGAAATTTCGATATAAGAATAATATGTTACGAATTCTGAGTTTCGAGCTAATGAGAAAAAAAACAAAAATCTCGCCCTGAAGTCAAACGAGAGAAGAAATCAGTAATAATTAAAAATACTGTAATAATCGCCAGTAGCGAAGAGGTTAAGGAACACACATAACTATGTTTTTATTTGTTTATATATTTTTAATAAAATTTTATAAGTTTTATTGCATAAATCTTTTAAAAAACCCATGACCTCCCCCTTTTATTCAACATTACCCCCTCCCCCCTCCTGAATGCAGCATAATACTAACAACTTGGATTAAAAAACATACACAACTATGTCTTTATTTATATGTTTTTAATAAAATTTTATAAGTTTTATTGCATAAATATTTTTTTTTTAAAAACCTGCCTCCCCCCTCTAATTCAGCATAATACTAGCAACTCGGATTAAAGAGCACATATAACTATGTTTTTATTTATTTATATATTTTTAATAAAATTTTATAAGTTTTATTGCATAAATGTTTAAAAAACACATGACCTCTCCCTTAGATTCTATTTTACCTCCCCCCCTCCTAAATGCAGCATAATACTAACAACTCGGATTAAAAAATACACATAACTATGTTTTTATTTATTTATTTATGTTTTAAATAAAATTGTTAAGTTTTATTGCATAAATATTTAAAAAAAACCTGTCCCTCCCTCCTAAATGCAGCATAATACTAACAACTCTGATTAAAAAACACTTATATATTTTTATTTATTTCTTCATATGTTTTTAATAAAATTGTATAAGTTTTATTGCGTAAATATTAACCCCCCCCCCTCGTCCCTAATTCAGCATAATACTAACAACTCGAATTAAAAAACACGCATAACTATGTTCTTATCTATTTATATGTTTTTAATAAAATATTATAAGTTTTAATTTTAATAAATTCTATTGTAAAAATATTTTTTTTAAAGTTTTAAAATAACAACTGATTAGTTAAAATGTTAATGTGTTCGATTTCAAACAAGCGATAAACGAACGTATTAAAAAAATATATTTAAGAGAAATGTACGTCGCCAACGAGATGCTTTATCGCCAATTATAGGGTAAGTTAAGATATTTTGCCGAGTTGGCTCCAGTTATGTTTTAACCAATGAGCAACGCGCCGCGATCGATTATTTAGTCGCTCGTGTTTTAATGGACCTTATGCACGTGACGTCACACGCCAGAGCTGGCGGTATGCTAACCTGTTATTCTAGTCACTGCACCGCCAGAATGCGCAGGCGCAAACATCGCTAGCAGACGACTTCAGCCTTTCTGGATACATTTTAACGGAAAATTTACAAATTTAGAGAATTTTCTTGCAAGGATAACAACAATTTTGAATTTATATTACAATATATTAAGTATATGCTGCTTCAACAATGATTTTTTTTCCAGTATTTCTAACAAACAAGCATTAAAAACTCACACTTCATAGACTGCTATGCTAAACACCGCCAGTAAATACCGCCAGCAGACGAATTTTAGCCTCGACCTCAGCTTGTGTGCATAAGGTCCATTAAAGAATAACCGTCTAATAAATAATCATTAGCCATATTTGCCATGTGGTCAAAACCTCCGACGAATGTTGATGTTGAACAACAACAACAATGGACCTTATGCACGTGACGTCACACACCAGAGCTGGCGGTATGCTAACCTGCTATTCTAGTCACTGCACCGCCAGAATGCCTGAATGCGCAAGCGCAAACATCGCTAGCACACGATTTCAGCCTTTCTGGATACATTTTAACAGAAAATTTACAAATTTAGAGAATTTTCTTGCAAGCAGAACAACAATTTTGAATTTATATTACAATATATTAAGTATATGCTGCTTCAACAAAGAATTTTCTTCCGGTATTTCTAACAAAGAAGCATTAATAATTTACACTCCATAGACTGCTATGCTAAACACCGCCAGTAAATACCGCCAGCAGACGAATTTTAGCCTCGACCTCAGCTTGTGTGCATAAGGTCCATTGTCACGTGATTTGGCGATTTTTCAACTGCTTGCAATTTCGCCAAAATTTGGCGAAAAGTTCCGCAGTTCGGAAATACGCAACGAGACCGAGGATTTGTCCTTTTCGGAGTGGTTTCATTTCGGAACGATTCAGAGGAGTCGATCTTTTTCAGGACGATTCCGAGGAATCGATTCTTTTCAGAGTTGTTTCATTTCGGAACGAGTCTGAGGAATTGGTCATTTTCAGAGTCGTTCCATTTTGGAACGATTCCGAGGAATCAATCCTTTTCGGAGTCATTTCATTTCGGAACGAGTCTCAGGAATTTGTCATTTAATCAATCCTTTTCGGAGTCATTTCATTTCGGAACGAGTCTGAGGAAGCGGTCCTTTTCGGGGGGAAAGTCAATCGGTCCCCCCTTTTGGAGGGGGGTCGTCTTATACGAGGGTTTTGAATTTTTTCTTATTTTTAACAACATAAGTTAGGGGGTCGACTGATACGCGAGTATATATGGTAATAATAAAAAAAGAAAAAACTTAAAATTCAATGCAGCATAATTTGAAAGAAAATGCTTGTTTTGTAACTTTACTTTTCATAGTAAGAATGCATAATCATCTCTTTAACATTTAAAAAAAAAATACATTACACAAGTCAGGATCATCAAATTAACATTTAATTATTACATAAGTGAAATTGATACGCTATTTAAAAGAATAAAAATATGATTTTCCTATTCAATTTACACTGAACAAACAGTGGATTAACACTCTTAAACAAACCAGTAATACCGGACCAAACATTGTAATTCACTCCTTATCATGTTGTAATATGGCTAATTAGCCCAGCATCATAAAATTGTTGAAAGTTCTATCAACACTTCCAATCTCAGTAGCTATTTCAGAATACTTTACAACGAGATGATCAAAAACATATATTAGGAAAACTATGTATAATTCTTGGCTTTCTGGATTTGCATTAATGAACATCTGTAGAACCTGCCTAAAGTGACCACCCTCGGGACCAGCTAAAATGGTCACTATATAGAGGTGGTCACTTTATGAATTGTCATTAAAAATAGTACATAGTCTTTAAAAATAGTAAAACTCATCTTTTTTTTTTTAATTCTATTGAAGATGTAGTGATTGATTTAAGAGCCATTATTTTGAAAATCAGACAAAGCACGATAGTTGTATTTTTTGATTTGCTTGATTTTTTTATATTGAAATAGATCATATTTAATAAATAATGTGCAATTTTAAAGCCCTGAAAAAATTTCCTCTTTCCTATAGAAAATGTCAAAGTTCAAGGTTGTGAATGCCATCTTTCAAGAAAAGTGAAATGGTAATATGTTTGGAGTGCTATATCTATCGCAAGCAACAACATCCCAAAATTCAGTTGGCATAAATTGTTAGTATAATTCTGCCTTCTTATAAAAATTTATTTGCTTCCATGGGGCATTGTTATTTTACATTGCTATGTTGCCACAAAATACAATCAAAATCTCATTTTCATCTATTTTCTTCACTTAATATCTTATTTAAGCAATAGTACTCAAAGCTTTTTGTTATAGAATATGAAAGTGTACTACTAGGAAAAGTTAAATAGCATAGTTCTCTACCAGGAGAATTGTTACTTTTAGCAGATATAATCTGTTAAATATTCAAAATCTTCAACATTTTAACCATCCATTGTTCAAAAAAGCGTTACAGTTGAATGAAACAAAATATACCTTGTAATAAGTGAACATATGCACAAAAACATGGAAAAGAAAAAGAAGTGGGGTCTTTTGATATTTTTAGTAAAAAAAAAAAAAAATGACAAAATTTTCAAACAAACAATGTTGATGTTTTTCCCAATCAGAAAATGAAAAATTCTATCTCTCTTTCCTCTTTCTATATTTTTTCCTATGAGAAAATTGAATATCCCTTTTTTTTTTGTTGCCTTTTCTGAAAGAAAAATGGGATGTTTCTTTTTCTAATAGGATAAAAATTTGATAATTGACATTGCTTTTGTTGTAACTTTTGCCATTTTTTTGCTTAAAAATATCACAAGACCCCACTTCTTTTCCCATGTTTTTGTATGTATATTCAACTATTGCATGATATATTTTGGTTTATTCGACTGTGGCACTTTTTTGATATAACACTACTGAAAATGTTAGAGATTTTGAAAATTTCGGATATTTAACAGATTATATCTACAAACAGCAACAATATCTTGATGCGGTGCTATATAAGTTAGCTTGTCTTAGTAGTACACTTTCACATTCTATAAAAATAAGTTTGGAGTACTACTACTTAAATACGATATTAAGTGCGGAAATTGGACAAAACCGTCATTTTGACCGTACTTTGTGGCAACATAACATTGTAAAATAACTATACCCCATGGAAACAAAATAAAAAAAATAATTTTAATAAGTAAGTAGTGTTATACTAATAGTCTATGCCAAAAGAATTTTGGGATGTTGTTGCTTTCCAGAGAAATAACACTCCAAACATTCATTTTTCATGAAAAACGGCATTCACAACCTTGAACTTTGACATTTTCTATAGGGAAGAAGAAATTTTTTCAGGGCTTCAAAATTGCAGATTTTTCATTAAATATGACTTACTTCATGATAAAAAAAAATATCAAGCCATTTAAAAAATACAACTATCAAAATGTTATTTTTTTGTGTGAATTTCAAAATAATGGCTCTTAAACTACACATAATGTGAAGATACACTGTAATTAATTTGCATTTTTATTTTGATTGGCCAAAAAATAAGAATTTCTGTGGTATTTTTTAATATGTACTGTTGCGGGGGAAAAAAATCTACTGTTTTTGTATCAACAATATGAGATTCGCCACATAAAATTTTCTGAAAAATATTTTTTTCTTTTGAAAACCAGTGTGGCCAGTGGGCTACTTTTTTTCTATTCGAATTTTTTGACTGGCATCATTTTCTTGAAACAGTAAAATGCCATTTGTTTTCACTGTAATTAATAAGTCATTAAATAAGGTGCATTTTACTATTTCAAAAAAGTGGTGTCAATCAAGAATTTGAATTAAACTAGTTGGATGTGTCAATCCCAAAACTTTCTTCTATCTCATAAGTACATTTTAATATTTAAAAAAAAAAAAAAAAAAAAAAAAAAGTTACCCACTATCGAATTTCCTCGAACATTTGACCTAGCCTAATGAGATTCTGGTATCCGAAAAGCCTAAAACGGAAAATTTAATTAATATTATGAGAAAATGAGCTTAGTAGTGCCTCATGTTGGGTAATTTATACTAAAACCTAATAAGCATCTATTTATGTCAAGACCTAACAGAATCTGAAATTTCATGGAATTTCGTCCATTAGTTCTTGAGCTATAACAAAAAATTTGCAAAACGTAGCATAGCAACACCATATCTTAGACAATTTATGCCAAAACGTAAAAAAGCGTCTAATTATGTTATGGTGTAAAAGAATCTGAAGTTTGATGAAATTCTGTGCATTAGTTCTTGAGATATAGCTAGTTTAAAAAAAAACCGTGTAAAATATAGCACAGCAGCACCATCAGTTGAAGGATTTATAACAAAACGTAATCATCGTGTAATTATGTTATATGTCATTTTGTAACAAAATCTGAAGTTTGATGAAATTCTGTGCGTTGGTTGTTGAGATATCGCTATCGGAAAAATCGTGCAAAATGCAGCATAGCTGCACCACCTGTTGCAAGGTTAATACCAAAATGTACAGCGTCTAATTATGTTATATATTCTAGTGTAACAGAATCTAAAATTTGATGAAGTTCTCTGCATTAGTTCTTGAGATATAGCTATCGCAAAAATCGTGCAAAATGTAGCATAGCAGCGCCACCTATAGGGAAGTTTACACCAAACCCTTATCAGCGGCTATGTATCTCAAGGTATCGCGGAATCTCAAGTTTGGTGAAATTCTGTGCATTAGTTCTTGAGATATAGCTATCATGAGAATCATGAAAAACGTGGCATAGCAGCGCCACCTGCTGGCCAATTTACACCAAAACTTAATCAGCATCTATGTATATCAAGGGGTCACAGAATCTGAAGTTTGGTGAAATTTTGTGCATTAGTTCTCGAGATATAGCAATCTTGAAAATCATGAAAAACGTAGTATAGCAGCGCCACCTGCCGGCCAAATTTCACCAAAAACTAATAGGCACTAATTCATATCAAGGTCTAACTGAATATAAAATTTTATTAAATTTGGAGCATTAGTTCTTGAGATAGAGCGCCCACAAATTTTTTGTCACATACAGACATACAGACAGACAGACTCACAGACAGACATTTTCTAAGAATAGTCAAAACGTGTTCAGGACCTTCTAAAACGTATAAATCCGTCGAAAACCGGAAGTCGAAAATTTTCATGAATCCAATACTTTCTTCTTGTAAAGATAGAAGAAAGTAAAAATGTAGCCCATCCGACAACACTGTTGAAAACCCTAAGCTGCTTCTCATAGTAAAGGTTCAGAAACTCCAGCATTCATCCTACGCATTTGTTTAAACGGTTAACCAGTTGCTTGATTTGCATAAAAATAATTGTTTAATTTTCTGACTCATTTTTATTTTCTTCAAATGTTTACAGATATTACGATTTCCTTTTAAAAATATTGCTCACACAAGTTTTACAGATTTGAGAATTTTCAGCTGCAGCTATTTGACTGTTATTTTTAAAAAAATTAATAACTTCAAATTTATCTTTTAAATATAACTCTTCATATGGTTTAGACATTTTACATTTAGATATTTCATTCTTGATATTTTAAGCAGAAAAATAACTGTAAATTTAAAAAAAACTACTAATGGAATAAGAAAACTACAAGTTAATACATTTAAAATTTAGTATTAAATGTTACAAAATTTGCAAGTTGTAACAGTACCATGAAAGAACATGTGCACTTTTATTTTTAGAATTTCTGTGAACATATGACAACCTCTTCTTCCATAAGAAACCTTTTCTAAAACAAACCTGAACAATTGCCATTTTTTTTCTCAGGCAGGTGATCACTATAAGAGATAAATATCTATATGTTTTAATGGATGAAAATAAAAATTTAAAAAAATGGTCACTTAAATGCTTTAATTTGAAAATTTTCGGCATACAGAAAAATGGATGGTCACATTTTACAGGTTCAAATAACATTGACAGTGACAGACAATCTGGTCACTTTACACAATAGACAGGTGGTCACATGACATTACTGAACAATTTTCATGTTATTTTACATAGTAGGAATAAAATTTTGACAAAGTAGTCACTTTAGCAGGTGGACACTTTACAAAGGTGGTCACTTTAGCAGGTTTCACTGTACATAGATGCTGAATTTATTTTGAACACAATGTCAGCTAAGCACACTTAGCTTGTGTTATGATGTCAAAATTTGTTAAGTACATTTTTCTTCCCTTTTTTTTTATAGAACTATGAATGAAATATTTCTTTCGGAGTCTGCTATCATATTTCACAAAATTTTAAAATTTCATTTATTCCTTAATGTTCGCTTTGAAATATTGTGCATATGCATTTTGATTATTAATAAAATTAATTAATTAATTAATCAACATAATTATTTATTAAAGAGATATTTTATTGTTAGTTGGTTTTCTCAATTTTGCAATTATTTGAGCATACTGAGTTATGAACTATATGAGTCCCTCCCATAATTTTTAAATTGTTACGTTACTGAGCCACCTCTATCTTTTTTAATGATCCCATATAGCACACTTGCCTCCCCAGGATGTCCTGGGGAGGATTCACATTCCAGGACCCTCATCCCCCAGGCATCCCTGAGGATGCAGAAAATTGTCACCAGGAGGTCCTCAGGAACCGAAAATGTCCGCTTTACAGCGTCCTGGGGCGCTCCCCAGGACCTCCTTCAGGGTCCTCCCCGGGAGGTTCTGGGGAAGATTTGAAGAAGTGATATAGGAGGACTTTGGGAAACTTCAAGGTCACTAATATGTTCAAAAAAAAAATTAAAGCTATGATTTAATTAAAAAAAATTTTAGGAGAAAACGCGAATGTTTTATTTTTTCTATTATTCAGACGGATTTACATATATAGAGATTATTCAGGAACAAATTTCTTACCTTTATTTTTCCTGCTGGATTTGAACCCGAGTACCTTGGTATTCCGGACGCGAACTCTGACCGTTATGCTGTCGGGACAGTAAGAAACAAAGGTTTCTAAGGTATAGATGCATTTTTACTCCGCTTTTGAAACTTAAAACTAGGAAATGTCCTCATATTTTGTGCCTTTTGCATACACTCGAAATAAATTTAAGTTAATAACTCTAAATAAATTGTCAATAATTATTTGTTATAACATAAATGTCTTTGGCTTTAAAAAAATTTAAATGAAATTGTATTTTTAAATGATAAAAATATCCTTTTAGCTTTTAATACTTAAAATCCATTAAAATTGTTCAGTAGTTATAAAATTGATTATGAATTATATATTTTGACATACAATGAATGATGCAAAACGTTTCTGATGATATCCCTTATAAAATTTAATTTTAGTTAATAAAAATATTATTTCCAGAAATTAGAATAGCAAGAGATTAAAACACATAGTTTCTTTAAAATTATGAATTTTACAGAAATTTTAATCGATTTTTTTTCTTTTTTCTCTTGGTGGTAGATGGGAGGTGGTGAGTTTGTACCCAATCGCACGCGTCGACCTAATCGTTCGGAGTTTTCCACGGTTTTCTTCGAATCTTAAACTTCCTTGGGTAAATACGGGTAGGTTCCTTTAGAAAGACCCTCACGGAGGGCAACCTTCATCCCTTAATATGTACCTTGTATTTTTGTTTGTTTTTTTATTTATTTAATGATTGACAAATAAAATCTAAGTAAATCCTTTCAAAAATAAAACTTTTTTGCTCTATCTCGATCTTACTTTTTTTACAGAATTTTTTATCGATATTTTTTCTTTTTACGCTTGTTTAAAGGTGCTCTTATTATACGAATTTATGAAAAAAATATGTAAATTTGCTTAGTCTTTTCTTTCCAACTTTTTACTCTTTGAAATATTTCATTGTTACAGTTTCATTGTGGGTGACACCAGCGATCAAGAGATTCTGCTTTGGAAGGGGGTAGATGGGAGGGGCTGAGTTTGTACCCAATCACGCCCGTCGGCCTAATCGTTCGGAGTTTTCCACGGTTTTCTTCAAATCTTGGATTTCTTTGCGTAAATGCGGGTTAGGTTCCTTTAGAAAAACCCTCACGGAGGGCAACCCCCCCCCCTCTCTTGATATGTCTTTGATGATTTTTTGTTTATGATAGACATATAAGCTCTAAGTGAATCTTTCAAAAGTAAAATCTTTTCGCTCTCTCTCTCTCTTATTTATTTTATTTATTTATTTATTTTTTTACCGAAATTTTAAGCGATTTTGTTTTCTTTTTACGCTTGGTAAAAAAGTGCTCTTATTATATGAATTTATGGAAAAAAAAATATAAATTTGCTTAGTCTTTTCTTAAGCCTTTTCTTTCCTACTTTTTGCTCTTTGAAATATTTCATTGTTGCAGTTTCATTCTGGGCCCCACCCGTGGTCAAGAGATTCTGCTCTCGAAGCTGGTAGATGGGATGAGCAGAGTTTGTAACCAATTGCGCCCGTCGACCAAATATTTCGCAGTTTCCCGGGGTTTTCTTCGAATCTTGTATTTCTTTGCGTAAATACGGGTTAGGTTCCTTTAGAAAGACCTTCACTGAGGGCAACCCCCCCCCCTTTCCCTTGATATGTCCCTCATGTTGATAATTGGCCATCATAAATACAACCAATCAACAAACTCGTTTTAAAGTGATTAGGTATATTTTGAAGAGTATTTATTAACAAATAATTAAATCCGTTACTTATGAAATTCTTATAAGACGGTACGAGTTATTATTTTATAACATAGTAAAATATTAAAATTTTGTATTTTCATCAATAACATACCATTGTACAAATTTGTATAATTTTATTATATCAGAATTTGGTGTGAAAATCATTTGTAAAATTCTATCATTACACTGAAACACTGCTTGAGTTATATAAAATAGAAACTATTAATAAAATTTTAATTTGTTACAAAATCATTTTATTTTCTTATTGTTATAAATAAAATTACTTTTCATTTAAATCTCCATTTAATTGTCTTTGAAAATTGTATGAAATATTTATATGCATAAAAAATACAATGTGCACCATTTTTCATTTAATTAAAGACGGGAATATTTTTGTTGATTTCTTTACATGTAATTTTAGAAACTAAGATTTTAGGCAATTTAAAAAGTCTAAAAAAACTGATATTTTTATTTAAAATATAAGATGTTTTCAATATATGTATATATTTCTTTTACATTTACTAACAAAATTCTTTGTAACGCTTTTTCTTACAAATTCAGAAATAGTCTATTCTTGGAATATCGCACTTTCTTTTTCTCTCTCTCATTGAGTGACCGACAAAACGCATTCTCAGCTGACAACTGACTGGGGGGGGGGGGGGCAGGATAATCTTGTTAAAAATTCAATTGTTGAAAGGTTGGGAAGGTGGCTGCCGGAAGGTTGGGAAGGTCACTTGGGGTAGTGAAATTCTATTCAATTCAGTTGAAAACTGTGATAAAAATATTTGTTACTTAGGAAATACAGATAAATATTTATCTGTAATTTCAGAACCAAAAAATTATTTATATATCTGAAGTTTTCAAAATAAAGACTTCATTTTATCTTTCAGAATTTAAATAATAATATGTTTGTTAATCTATAAAAGATATTAGAAAAATAATTTGTTATTAAGTACAACTTACATTTAAAAAAAAATATTAATGATAAATAAAACAAAAGAAGTTAAATCTTCAAAAATGACATTTAAATTGAAGCTTCTATTTAGAAAACAATTTTTTATCTTCAATACATATATAAATTACACTGGATAAATAATTGATAATAACCTAAATTAAACTTTAAATTAGCGTGAATTTATATTTTTTAAACTGATTTTATAAGAATGTATATTTTTGAACAGAAAATCTTTTCAAATAAATCATTTATTGGTATGTGTATGCGGAGTGTGTGTGTGTGTGGGGGGGGGGGGGGGGGGAGCGGCTCAATATTTATGTATTTTAAATTAAAATATACCATTTTAAATGAATTATCTTTGATTTTGTGTTATGTGCTGTGATAAATATGTCTAATTTCGTCGGAACACTTTTGTTTATTTTATTTCTATATATATATATATATATATATATATACACACACAAAAACATTTAACATCTGATATTAAGATGCATCAGGACTCAATTTAGATAATTTTCATAACAAAGTTTTAAAGGATACTCATAAACAAACTTACATTAAGATTTTTTTTTTTTTTTTTGGCATAAATATCTTTACTTCTAAATATCAGAAAAATATATGATATAGAAATTTCTTCTATTTAGAGATTTTAGTGTATTAATTTAGAAAATTACTATTTAGTTAATTTAAACAAGTTAAATTAATTTCTTAATTAATAAAACAAATAATAATAAAGCAAAACGCAATAGGTTATTTATTAATAATTAATAAAATATTGATAAATGAACAAAACTTGATTTAAAAGATATATAATAGTACTTAGTATATAAAAATAGTAAGCAACTGAAATAATAAATAAAAAATTTTTATTTAACTAAAAAGATAGAAAGTTACAGCAATAATTAAAAATAATAGCAATTTAATAACAATTATCTAATTTGCTAATAAATAAGGAATTGAATAATTAATAAAATAAAATTAAGTCATTAAAATCGATACTGATTAAATTGCATTCGATATTTTATTAAAAAACAATTGAGTATTGTATTCCTGAATCATTCATCAGATGGCGCCAGCACTGTGACTTCCTGGGCACTTCCCCAGGAATGACTAACCGGGTACATCCCCAGGAGGGATTTCCCAGATACTTCCTCAGGAGTAGCGTCCCTGGGAAATTGCTCCGTGGGATGTTACTGGGAGCTCATTCCTGAGGACATCGTAAAAGACTCTTCCCCAGGATGTCCTGATCTTGTCATTTTAGTTTTAGGAGGAATATGGGATGGCTTGGAGCTCCTGGGGAGGTATTGAGGAGCTTTTGTGCTATATGGGATGAGAGAAAATTGGAGAAATGAAGTATTCCTCGAAAGTGCTGTAACACTGTGAATACATTTTATAGTTTCAACCGACTGTTTTATGATAAATCCAGCAATAAATTTCACAGCAGTAGAAGCAAATTTACTCAAATTCTCAGGACACTGAATGTAGTCATGGCCAGTTTCAATGACTGGGTTTGATATAAAAAAATTACTATCTTCCAGCAGTTTCCTATCTGAAGATGCATTTATAACCTTTATGGGGTTTTTGCTGCATGTTCTCAAAATTGTTATATCTTCAAGAGCTGTACAATTGGGTTTCAGTGAATGTTTTATTTCTGATTTCACCAGAGTTTTCCTATAAGCAGATTTAAACTGACAAGCTGTTGGATTTGTGTTCTGTTCTCAATGCCTTCTTATTGTAGAAAAAAATATTTCCAAATGATCTTGATTAAATTTATACATTGGTAAATATTTTAATAATGGAGCATCACTTTTCACTAATGTTGTATATAAGTGCAATGTGCTTTTGATGCAAATCAAAAAGCCCAAGAAACTAGTTTTTTTTGGTGAATTCAATATTGAATCACCATCTTTTGCAACTTTTAAACCTGCTATATAACTGTATATCTCTTTCAAATGCGGAATGATTTCATGTTCACTACTTTCACTTAAAGGACGCTTTTTTTCTTTCTGGATGCATTGGGTCTCTAGAATTCAAGATATCAAAAAGATCATTAATGTTCCTAATGAATTCAACAGTTGCTTCAGACTCTTCAAATCCATCTTCCCCTGCTTCATGACAAAGTTCAATTGCATTGGCTATAGATGTACTAAACAATTGAGATGCTAATTTAACTATCACTTTTTGTGCATAAAAATTAACATGCTGTTGTGTCATAGTTTTCCCTAATCTGAAATCATCTTCTACCTGTCGTTCTTGTAACTTTATTATGTAGTGCCAATGTATAAAATTATTGTGTTGATCTACAGCATATCTTTTTTCCCCCAACTGTATTTCGCACAAGCTTCAACATGTGACAAGGGCCTAAAATAAATGCAACATCATCAGCATTTGGCACAAGATGTTTGAAAGTAGTTTTCATGTTATCAACATCAAAATCACCCCTAATTCTTTAGCTGTGCTAATATTTGATGACAATCTATCACAAGTCAAGGAGACAGCTTTAACACCAGTATCACACAGAAGTGTAAGGCACTAATTTATAAGAGTATTGTATTGTATTAAGCCCATCAATTAAAAAATAACCAACAGGAATTTTCCAGTTACAGTTGACACTTACAATCATAAAATTAAAAGCATTTTTAGCAAATGGGATGATTGTCCTTCACTGTTTCAAAACCAAGATCAACATACCCACGATGTTTCTGTCCATTCCATTCAACATGTGCACGTATGGCCATTTCATCCATCACTAAGTAACAGACAATAGTGTATGGGGTGTTTTCAGTAATATGATTTAACATGTTAAAAGATTCACTAATGAAACCTGGAGATGCACCAATCTGTTTGTACCATACTTTTTTTTAATGCTGTATAGCTTTCTCTAATGTAATCATATGCTGCTGGTGAATAAAAATGTAGCGTTAGTGCAAAAACTCTTAATTGAGGTGAATAAACGTTAGGCAGTACCAGTAGTAACAGTGACAGTAGAAAGTTGCCTCAAAAGGAATTCTTTATTTGCTGGTGCTACTGCATTAAGTCAATCAATACCATACTGATCAGACATATTTTTTCCCCCTGGATCAAAGAAGTCAGATCCTTTATTGTTTTAGCTTGATCTTTTATTATTTTTTCCCATTCTTTAATTTTCCTACGAGTTTATCAAAGTCATTGGAAGTTCTTTTAAGCTACCGCCTCAGGTTTACATTTTCAATGGACAGTAAGACTTTTTAAAATATGATCAGCTTCTCTAGTACTGATCACACTTTCCTGTGAATGAAAAAAATAAAAAATTAATGCAGCAGCTACTTAGAATAAAAAGATTTGATATGAACTTGATTCTAGAATAAATTCAACTTATTAATTTATGTACATTAAGCAACGATTTTACCCTGTGCTGCAAAGGGTTAAGAAATAATTATATATAAATCTTAAAAATTAAGCTCAGTCAGTTAAAACTTTAAATTATTTTATTTTGATAAAATAAAATATGTGCATTAAACAGTTATACCCTCTTCTTCCCCCCCAAAATGATTAAATAAATAAAAATAAACACTAATTCTGCAGTTTGGTGCAATTTTTTGAATGAAAAAGACACTCTAACTTTTTATTAACATAAAATAAAGGAAGACATTTTCAGTCAAATGGATATTTCCTTTCATGATTTTTTATGCGATAGTTTGCAACTTAAAATTTTTTATTTTTATCAATAAATTAAAAGCTAACTACTTGTTTATGTGAATTATTAAGAAATGTATGTATGCGAAAATGACTGCAATTTCAACACATCTCTTGTTGTTGTCAAGAAATTTGGAATAGTGTCATAGTGTAAAAGATTATAAAAGTGAAATGGTTGGGAAGAAAAAAAAATTAAGGGAAAAGGGTTGTTTCTAACATGAATATTTATTTTGATTTAATTAAAGATAAAACTCTGTGAAGCTAAAATAGATACAAGGGAATATTTTTCAGTAAATGTATTTGTTTGATGGATAAAAATTATAAATACAATGCTATCAAAGGAAATGAAAATTATAAAAAAACAGTTTGAAAATTGCTCAGTAAAAAAAGACTTACTTAATTGATCAAACATAATAATGTAATATAAATATATAATATTTTATTTGTACTCTGATTTTTTATGAGATCCAAAACTGCAATTACCTTTAGTAACATTTTTACTAAAGGTACATTTCTACATTTTAACTTTAGTACATTTTTCTGAACAAACACTACATTTTAACATTAGTACATTTTTCTACATTTCGACATTTTAACTTTAGTACATTTTTCTGAACAAAATGTTTTAATATAAAACTAACATAATAAAGCTGTTTAAACTATCTAAACACTAAAAATGTAAAAAAACTGAAGTATTGTCGGACGTTCCCCTCAGTCCACACAACTTTGAAGAATGTCCGTGGTAGATATAGCTGCCACCACCGATATTACTAGGTGATATCAGTCACCCACTGTGAGATTGGTGTAAATGAAGACTTACGCTAGTAACCGAATTATCAGTTTATTAAGAATATATGTACACACAAAATACGCTATTTACAAATATATACAACTACAACTCGGATATAGGTGATCCGGTTCAACATTAAATTAGATACCGTAAAGATTGGTTGAGTACTATTCCTATTACACTTTCCACCTCACCCTCAATACACGTTAAATTCACTTTTTTTGGAGCTCAACCTTGAGTCTCCCAACACAAATATACTGGGCCTGCACTTCTTAGCCCAGAGCACTAAACACCAGGACGTCTGTGTCCTTTGCGCACCAGAAAACGCACACTTTACGCTCTTCCACACAGAGCAACCTCTAGGTACGAGACCTAGATACCGAATGAATTCTCTCAGACAAACTTGCCCTCTCAAAATCACTGCTTTCCCCAACATAAACTCCTTTGGAGCTTCCTCATTGGACACATACTCCATTCTTTTCTTGCTTCGTGACATGCTGCTAATCTGCTCATCATCCGCATACTTCACTGACAGATGGACATGCCTCTGAGCCATCTCCTTTCTCTAACACACCACCTGTAAAGGATTAGCTGGCAGTTCCCCTTTCCACGAAGAGGGAATGTCACCTTGGAAATTCTGTACACAACCATACAATACTAGATATTCAAATAGAGAAAAAGTAGACATTACATTCTTTAGCACAGGTGCTATCAGATCCTGACAAGTATATTCTGATAAACATTCTAAGTTTTTTCTTATAAAATATTATTTAAAGGCCAGCTATTTTTGTTTAGTTTTAAGAAAATGTTTAAACCTAATATAAATTTTGTTTTTAATTATCTTTAGAGGCTAAGTATGTTTAATAAGAAATATATAAAGATATCGATACATAATATTTTGGTTTAAATCAAAATTTATGAATTAATATTCGGCCAAACCACTATTCGTTGCATCACTAGTAATCGCCCACTCCCCTCCTTTTTATATTCAACAAAAAAAACCCTAAAAACTAATCAAGAAGGAACC
This sequence comes from Maratus speculifer, assembly GCA_964019185.1. NCBI lineage: Eukaryota > Metazoa > Arthropoda > Arachnida > Araneae > Salticidae > Maratus > Maratus speculifer. The sequence goes on from CAXHSM010000001.1 coordinate 6,880,641, forward strand.
TTTATCCAAAATTTGTATCAAATTGGTTAATTCTGCACGAAAAATCCATTTGCCTAGTTTAAAGGGGCTTACCATTATTCCCCTCCCTTAATACTTAACGAATGAACACTAAAAACTCATGGATTTGCCCTATCAGAATGATCCTTTTATTTACAATTTGAAGGAAATATTAATTCTGATTAAAAAATGCATTTATCTAAATTAAAGGGAAATTACTTCCCTGCCCCTCCCCCCTTTATACTTAACAAAAGAACCTCCAAAACATCAGGAAAATACCTTTTCAGAACGAACTTATAACCAAAATTTGAAGCAAATCGATTTATTCTGCATGAAAAACTCATTTACCTAAATAAAGAGGGTAGCCCCCATCCACACCCCTTCGTTTATTATCCCAATAAAAATAAATCAGGAAAGCACCTAATCAGAATGAACCTACATCCAAAATTTGAAGTTAATCTGTAAATTCTGTCTGAAAAACTCATTTACTTAATTAAGCAGAGTTAACCCCCATTCCCACAATTAACTAATGAACACCAAAAACTAATCATTCGCTTTATCAGAATGATCCTACAGCTAAAATTTTAATGAAACCTGATAATTCTGCTTGAAAAACACATGTAAATTAAGGAGGGATTAACCGGCCCTTATGATTTCCCGTCCCCCTATACTTATCCAATGAACTCCTAAAACTAATCAGTAAAATGCCTTATCAGAATAAACCTACATCCAAAACTTGAAGCAAATCAGATATTTTTATTGTGAGTTACTATCATGTTATGTACATACAGCATCTGTGGTCACATTATCTCCTGGGCTTTGATAGCCCAAGAGCTAAAGAGAGCGAAAAGACCATTAGAAACAATCCTAATGCTTGATAATATGTATCTCTCCATATAACTTATTAGAAATTTAGTTATGATTATATAAATGAATGTTAGGGTAGCAGAGATGCAAAATATGTGTTTAGACATCTTTCATGAACAAATAGGCTTAATTATAAGAACATCATTGTTTTTATTTTACATAGCATGGCAATAAATTTTGAACTTTTATCAGTCCCGAACTCACCAAATATGAAGATCTTGCTTAGGAGTTGGTGATCAATTGCAATACCAAGGTTGAAGTGTTTGTTGTCATCTCTCTTGGATCCTGGAGATCCTTGGATCAAATGATAGAGCAATATGTAAAAAATGTGCTGACAAATATGCTAAAGTGATAAGATGAATAATAGTCAGTGAAACTATCTCGTTCTTACAGGGCATCTAATTTGAGCACAGAAGATGAACTCCCTAGGATTTATGGGACCATCAAAGATAGCCATACCCATTGTTAATCCAGATAATTTGCCTTTTTTACGTATTGTGTTTTGAACCCCACCACTTTCTATATGATGTAGTTTGTATTTTTGTACTTTTTATTGTTTAAATAAAGTTTGTTGAATTTACAAAGTTCTAAGAAAAAGAATCGCAAACTGTCTTAGGCCACATGTTGGGTTCCCACTGGTCTGCTTTTTGAAAACCAGTAAATTTTTAGAAAGAAATTCGTAATAGGTTTCTGCAACAATTACAAGAAAAACGGCGTTCCCTATATGTTTGTACTAATTTCATAAAGAATTTTCTATAAATAAAAGGTGGTGTTCAAAAAGTAGACGGAGTGGGAGCCCTGCAAATGGACACTCGGGAAATTAATATTTCAAGCTCCTTTTTTCAATTTTCTTGTCTTTAAGCATGTCCTTTTTTTTTTCAAAATGTTTCTAAACAATGCTTAATTTTATGTGAAGTGACAAAATTTTACTCCCACTTTGTCAGTTTTTAAGATATAAAATATTAAATCAAGCAAAGATTTTAGAAATATTTTGAGGACTAAGAAAAAAAGTGACATCCTTCAAGAAGAGAACACTGAAAAAAAGTTTAAAATATTAACTTCCTGAGAAATTTTGAATATAAAAATGCACTAAATGCCCATAGATTTAACATTACGGAGGGAATTTGGAAAATGAGTGACCTGCAGACTTAATGTAAATCTCCAGACTCATGTTAATATTTTCTGTAGTTCCCATGTCAATGAAAGGATGAAGTAAAGGAGAAAAAGATGGCTTTGATAAGTTTATTGGAATTATATGGATTATAGATGAGTCGGAAGTTCTGGATTATATATTTAATTAACCAAGTTTTTTTTTTTCCCCATAGTTTTGAAAAAAAGGGGAAGCATTTATTTTTGAGTGATTTAAAGTTATTAACTCTAAGATAGTAAGAAACTAAGAATTTTTCCTGAATGCCCTGTGGAAGACAATTTTTAGTTTTTATTTCCTTTACGTTAAAAAGAGAGATGGCAGCACAGACAATCACTTTGATTCTCAAAGTGATTGTGCTGCCATCTCGCACAGACAATCTGTGCTGCCATGGCTGAAATTCCAGAATAAGTTAAAGTTTTATTTGACTATTAAAACATAATTGGTTTGCCAAGTCATATCTTGGTTGAAAACATTTAAAATCAGATTTCAGCAGTTGACTCATAGTTTTATGATTGTGTTTTCTTGCACCCAACGGTATGAAAACATAGAGAATTTAGAACAGGAAAACAAAAAGATAAACTTATGAGTCAACAGTTAAATGAGGTTTTTGGGTATTATCGATCAAGACATGACTTGGTAGATCAATTGCATTTTAATATGTGAAATGAGTTTTAGCTAATTTTGAAATTTCAGCAGTGAACTCAATGAAGTGATTGTTTGTGTTGCCGACAAACTTGTGTAAAACCAAAAACTTTCTGTACACATAAAATTTGGGTCTAAAACCATCTGCAAATTAATGTTGAATAAAATTACACATTATATATTTTTATGGTATTACAGTAATTTAAAATAATTACCAATTTAAATTAGAATTATTATTTTAGAATAATTATTTTAGTTAAAAAAGAATAAAGCTAAAATTGATAAGAAAGCAGTGATAATTCTGAGTAAAAATCAGGAGATTTGACAAGTCTGTATTAATAAATCTTTATTTGAATTTAAGATTCTAAGTGATTATTAATGTTATTATTTTGTAAGCTGTGAATTTCAAACATAATTCAAAATGTATGTTAAATTTTTCTATAAATATTTATGTAATATTCTAAAAAAATATATCAATTCTGTGTTAAGAAAAAGTGAAATTTTTTGTAATAGTGTAAGAGCTGACAGCACAAAAACCTATTGTATCGAGCACAAGAATAAAATCTTTATTTTATGGAAGAGTAGTAATAGGGTAATCTAATGATCCATGTTTGCCAGAAGGGAAGTGGTACATAAGCCAAAAATTCACATCACTAGTGGCTCACTCCTAGGTTTATCATTGTGTTTTCCTGCTCCCAGTTTTCCATGTTTTCTTACCTTTGATTGTATGGCAAAAACAATGTTACATCTATGCAGGGGTGTAGTCGTAAAAATAACAGAGGACATACGCTCTTGGCAGAGGGCATACGCTCAAAGCAGAGAGTATACCCTAGAGTGTGTATACCATAGCTTTCTTAAGAAACAGAGGGTATATGGTGTTCCTTTAAAAATTCCAGAAAGTATATGGCATATACCCCTATATACCCTCCACTACATCCCTGTACCTATGAGTAAACCACAAGTGGTATTAACTTTTAGCTTATGTACCCCTTCACTTTTGGCAGAATGGATCATTAGATTTCCCTATCACTACTCCTCCATAAAATAAAGGGTTTTTTTTCTTCTGCTTGATAACATAGGTTTTTGTGCTGTCAGCTCTTGGACGATAACGGTTAAGTCAGATCTGATTTTTAAAAAAATTACAAAGATTGGGCCCTGAACCAATAAAATACAAAAAGGCTGAGATGAGACTAGGTTGAGTTTTACCAGTAAGTTGTGGCAGAAATTTACCAATGGTTTACAGGAAAAAATAATTAAATTAATCAACATTTTGTAGAAAATTCTTAAAATTCATCCATCGCCCATATGAGAAAAAAGTTTTACCAACTGATTGCAAAAGACCCAGACAATGAGTAGAAATAAAATACAATAATCCCGTAACATTTGCAAGTTTTAAGTATTCGTGAGGTGAAAAATGAAGCATGTTTTAACATTCCTAAATACTTGTCTTCATTATTCACTAAATTTCATTTTATAACAAATGTTTTTCCTTTTTTTATGTAGATTTTTAAAAAAATTCCTAAAGTAACATTTTCCAAATGTATTGCAAAGTTTTAAGGAAAGTTTTGAGAGAATAAAAATTCTCAAATATCACCAGGCTTTTATTGATTTATGAAATAACAATCAATGCTTGAAACACTCAAACAATTTTTTAAAATTTATTTTTATTTATGCAAAAGGTTTGGGGGGCATCAACATTTTAAAGAAAATTATTCTTCCTCTTAAAAGTTTATATGGCTGCAGGTAATGGAGCTCCATATGACGATGGATACGTAGATATATTATTATTTTCAACACAATCTAACTGATTGGTAAATACCTGCGGTCTATTCTGATGAGCTGTCTAAATGACAGACCAGATGTTATGACCAACAAGGTTATCTGAGCGAAAATTTTCAGCTGGCTATCGCCCAGGTAGCTTAACAGGTAAAGCATTGGCCTTGTAAGCCAAGTATCTGGGTTTGATTCCCAGCCTGGTCAATTTTTTGCTCAGTTGGAACTATTGAATTCGTATGATTACTTTACCAATCAGTTAGATTGTGTTGAAAGGAATAGTATATCTATGTATCCATTGTCATATGGAATTCCATTACATGCAGTCTATTCTGATGAGCTGTCTAAATGACAGACCAGATGTTATGACCAACAAGGTTATCTGAGTGAAAAATTTCAGCTGGCTATCGCCCAGGTAGCTTAACAGGTAAAGCATTGGCCTTGTAAGCCAAGTATCTGCGTTCAATTCTCAGCCTGGTCAATTTTTTGCACAGTTGGAAATATTGAATTCGTATAAATTTACTTAGCTAATTCTTTAATTCTACAAATACAATGACACATTTTATAAGTATTTGGGATAAAAGATTTTTTTTTTCACCTATGATAAGCCGAGTTCTAATATATACCAATGTATTTATTCTAAATTACACCAGAATTTTGATATTCTTTGATCTAATGTAGATGATTATTGGAATAAAATTTGACATCATTTAATATAATTTTGATTGCACTGGAATCACTTTAACAGCATTTTAATCATTTATTAGCATCTTTATAATGCTTAAAGCTAAACTAATATAACTAATTATAGATAAAAAAAATACACATTTTATGTGATTTTGGAATGAAAATTTTGATTACTTTCATAGATCTGTCCATGCAAATTGGATGATGAAATTTTTGAAGAGTGTCATTGACAGAGTTATTGCAAAACATCTAATAATATAGCCTGTAGAGAGTATAATAGGTAAAATAGAATACCAGATGGGAGGATAAAAACACACAAATAGTAATAATTTAATAAAAAACAAATTTATCGATAAAACTTTATGCATGTTTAATAAAAATTATCAAAAGAGCAATATTTATCATAAAGTAATTACACTTATAATGCACCATTTACAAGCAACCTCTAAAAAAGGCCTGTTTAAGTGCAAAATTGCAGTATTCACAACGAAAAATGCAGACATATTAGATCTGAAATAATTGATTTACTATAAAGACGTTACATTATACATTACAAAAGACAGGTCAGTCTCAAATATCTTATATTAAAATTTCCTTATTTTTCCACGTTATCATTAAATTAATAGATAATTCACTACTCTGATATACAACTATTATTTAATTAAAGAATATATGAAAAAAAATCCTACAAAATAGCTTTTTAATAGAATTGTATAAACAATTTAATAAGTTTATTTTTCTACAAATTAACACTTTAAACATCAATTTATTGAAGACAACAACAACAACAAAAAAAAAATTAGTGTTGTGTACATACATTACTTGACTGTTGCATAAGATGCAAGTGTAGTATAATATCACACTTTAAGAATAAACATCTGCTTGGACTCTCCATTACAAGAAATTAAAAAACTTAAAATACATCCTTTAAATTTTACTTAAATTAAAATGGTAATGCATAAGAAAATGAAAACACAAACTTTATTTTTAGCTTAACCCCTTCAGGGATGATTTATTTATAATGAAAAAATGACCAAATTGTTTTATGTTAGTTACGTTATTTTATATTAATAAGAATTCAAAAAGCAATCATAATAATAATAATGTCCATACATATGGCTGCTGAGTTCTAATGGTAATTTATGAGTGAAATAGTTTATTTTATAAGAAATTAACAGTAAATATCTTTATTACATTTCTAAAAATTATTAAGATTTAATATAACATGTCTGATGTTATTTTTATCAAACATAAAGTAATTACACTTTTAATGCACCTTCTACAAGCAACCTCTAAAAAAGCCTGTTTATGAGCAAAATTGTAGTATTCACAATGAAAAATGCAGAAATATTAGATTTGAAATAATGAATTTACTATACAGACGTTACATTATACATTATAACACTTACCTTTGTGCTGCCCTAGAGCCGACAGCACAAAAACATAAGGTATCAAGCACAAGAATTTTTTTTTTTTTATTTTACAGGAGAGTAGAAATAGAGAAATCTAGTGATCCATGTTTACCTGAAATGAAGTGGTGCATAAGCCAAAAATTAATACCACCAGTTTATCATTGTGTTTGTCCTACAATCAAAGGTATAAAAATATGGAGGACTAGAAGCAGGTGAACCCAATGATAAACGAACCAGTACACCACTGGAATGATAAGTACACCACTAGTGGTATTAAATTTTTGTTTTATGCAACACTTACCTTTTGGCAGACATGGATCATTAGATTTCCCTATTTCTATTCTATCATAAAAAAGTTTTTTTCTTGTGCTTGATATCTTAGGTTTTTGTGCTGTTGGCTGTTAAACTATTTGTTCGAATAATCCAACAAAACCAAAAGTTGAAATAGTTCTTCACGATTTTTTTAAATATATATCTCCATCAGTGCAACCAAACCATATAACTTTCACTCATGTTATTGAGGGAATTTGCAGCTAATAAGTTATAAAATTTTTGTTCTTTTTATTATTGGCAGTAATTATAATTATAAAAATTAAATATTCACATTTGTGGCCAAGGTCATAAAAAAGTTTTTTAAAACCATTGAGTTTTTAATTCCTTTATTTCTTATATAAATGCATTTTATTAGCATATTGCATTTCAGTTTGGATTTTATTGTTAATTGTTTTAGTTGTAATTTTCATTTTCTTTTTTATAGATTCTTCAGAATCTTTTCTCAACAAATATATGCATATCTATATATTTTAGCATCATTGAGTGCTGAATGTGCATTTTTGTAGCTATGAATAAGTATCGAAATGATTCACACATTATTTTGTCACATACAAAACCATTAAGGTAGCAAAAAGAGCTTTATACATGGCTTTTTTATGACACTATTTATGCAGAAACAGTATAAAATTTAACCCCTTCAGGATAAGTGATGATACATGCCGCATAAGGTATTTAGAATCTTTGATTATTCTCACCAGTAAATTTTTATTGTAAATTTTGCCTTATTTAATCCAAGCATTTTTGCAATTCAAATAGGCAAAATAGTGCATATTGCATATATAAATGTTTTTGAGATCAAAACATTTGATTACTTTATTTTACTTTGCAGACATCACAATTCAATCTGTTTTTTACAACTTATTTCATAAATTGTAAACTATGTGTTTTTTGCAGGTAGAGCTTTATTGAGCTTATTTTTTTAACCAACTTAAGTTTTAATTAAATCATCTAGCTAATTTTTTTTAAATAAATTTCTCTTTTTTTGTAGGCAAATTTATTTTATGCAAGACGTCTGTTTTGCATAAGTCAGGAAGATGGTAGCAGTTTCTCATGAATGTTTCATGACTTTTTGCCGTGATTGGCTGATAGGATACAGTCAGCTCTTTAAATGCTGTTTTACTTTTGAAAGGTGGTGTTTGAGTTCTCAAATGGTGAATTTTGACTTGCGACAAATTATTTTTGCAAGTGGTAGATTCTTTTTAAAGAACATGTTCCTTTTTTATGAGAAATAAAGCTTTTGAACATTTTTGAAAGTTCCCTGGGAATATTTTTCTTAGTTTTGATACTTCAAAGAACCATGCAACAGTTGATATTTAATAAAGAAAATTGTCAAGCTGAAAATGTTTCATGAGCACTTTTTCCTTCTTTTCTTTTAATAGTGAAATTACCAAGTGACAAATTTTTCTTGATATATTCTGCTAACCTAACAGCCAACTGGTAGACATCGCAGAAGGTCCACACAACAGGGGGTTATATCTCCCAGACAGGCTTTCAAACTGTGTGAATATGATGTTTGAAATTTTTGAATATTGTTTACTTTATGAAGATGTTACTTTGTAATTGCATGTTAAATTTATTAGTATCAAACTGTTGCATTCATGCCTTTCAAGGAGTAAATAAGTACAGTAGGGTTGAAATATTGCAATTTTTATTGAGAAAATTTTGAAAATGGCTTTATTAGCCTCTATGATGCTAACTAGAGATAATTATAGAGCATGGGTAGATCAGAAAACGAGTTTTGAAATGTGAGGGTTAGAAAATTTGGATGGATAAATCTAAATGGCCTAAAACAGTTAAAATAATCTGAAATAGATATATTTAAATTGGATGAAAGCAAAGAAAAGGCATCAGGTTTAGTTAACAGTTACTGTAGTGCCAATATTGAATTAACAGAAGGTCATCTATCTGACCCAGCTGAAATTTGGGAAACCTGAAGAAAACATAAGAGAATCCAGGGAGGGGGGATTGAAATCTTTTTATTTAAATAAATTTAGTAATATGAAGCCCACTCCTGATGAGGATTTCTCCACATTTATTGCTCACTTTGAGGAACCTTATAGGAAAGTGGTAGATTAAGGGGAAACTATCTCCAAGACACATCGCTCTTATCAGCTAATAAAATGTTTACATACTGAATCTGAATATCCCATTTGATAATTTAAAGGAAGACAAATTTACTTTTGACTATGTCAAGTCTAAAATATTAAAGGAGACTGCTCGATACAATTTTAGGGCAAGACAAAAACAAGAAAGTTTAATAATGAATACAGTTGTTGCTTCCCATAGCTCTGAACAGAAAACTGTGCTTTAGATAGGAAACAGGGTTACAGTACTAAAGTATGTAGTTGTAAAGAAAAAATGAAAAGTTCTAAAAATGAGATTAATAGTACTGGTTAGGTTGTAGCTGAATTTATGATTAAAGAACAGTGCTATATTAATGAAACCTTACCTTTAAGTTGGGACAGGATAGTAGATTCTACATCCACTTAACAAGTGTATCAGAATAAGCAATTTTTTACTTCACTTGCAGACCCTCCTCTTGGTGCAGTAGTACAAATGGGTATGACTCCTCAAGTAATAAGAGGCATTGAAGATGCAGGCTTTGATATACTAGATGGGAGAAAATTAATACAGTAAATCTACATAATGTTATTTATGTTCCTAGTATACATAGAAACCTGATTGAAATGTGCAAAGCGAACAAAGCGGGAATGCATGCTAAGATGGATAAGGAGTTCAAAGTTTTTTTGCCAGAATGGAGATATTTGTATGCTACAAGGTTAAAAGATATTTTTTATGTATTAAAGGTAGTAAAAGCCAAAGAAACTTTCATCTCAGGATAAACTCAAAAATAAAAATATTGGTAGCGAAAGCTTTTATAATAGTATGTATGCAGTCGAAAGAAATAATATGTTGAGTATGTACATGCATGAGTGTTTGGGTTTTGTAATATCAATATACTACATAAAACATTTCCTTTTATTGAATGCAGAATCTATTAAAAGTTTTGTAATAAATTCATCAGATTATTTTTTATGGTTAAAGTGTGCAATATTTTATTTAAAAAAAGATTCCAATTGTTTGTTTACATCTGAAATATTGTGCAGATTACAGGTTTTTGTGGATTATAGAATCGCAGATTAGAGGGAATTGTATGTATTCCAATTATTATACTTCATTTCAAATATTATAGGGGATTTGGAGGTGGTACTGTTTAAAAGTGTAGTTTTGAATTAAAAATTTTGAAAGAAAACTAGTTTTACAATGAAAGGACATCATTGTATTAAATTGTGTTTAACATAAGTCTTTTGGTTTTATACAGTCTCAATCACCAGGAAAATCTGTATCTATATTACAGGCATGAAAGTGGGAAATGAGAAAAAAAATGGAATTTTTTTTTTGCATTTATAGAGTGATGCCAAACTCTTATAATTTAAGTGTCATTTTAACAATTACTTATACAACAAAATTAAATATACCTGCAAGTTTGATTGCTTTTTAATTTAAAAAATACTAACAATGCTAAAGATATAAATCCAAATATATCTGATCAAACTTATGTGAAGTAAAGTCATTAATTTACCAAAGAAAAATAAAAATTTTCTGAATGGTTTATAGCTATTAAATCCCCCCCCCCCTTTTTATATTCATAGAAAAAAATATCTCTGCCAAATTGATCTTTGCATCAGAAATACATCTCAAAAAAGACAATTTATACAACACCTAAAAGTGTTGTATAAATAGTACAATACAAAATATTCTGTTCCAAAAAGAAACTTCCTTTCACTTTGAATTTTTGAAGTTAAAAAAAAAAATCATTCTTGAAAGACTCTGAGAAAATTCATTTGTATGACTTTCAGATGCTTATATGACATAAGCCCACTTTTTATTTTGTTTCTTTTGCACAACAATTCAAGAACAAACTCTGAGGGTTTAAGTAGGCAGATTACTAAATTTTCCAGCCCCCCTTCCTATTATCCTTCAAAAATTTCCTTTGCATTTTTTCATTAATCAAAAGAATATCTAAAATCACTTTAAAAAAAGTGGAATTCCTCTTTTAGACAGAATTTTTTCATGCCTGATATTATGTAAAAATAAATAAATAAATAAATAAAAATAAATAAATAAATAAATAATTGTACTATTTCTGATATACAGTAGACTCCCTCAAATCTGCACAGCTTGGGACCAGAGGTTGAGCGGATTTTAGAATTTTGCAGATTTCTGGTCATTGCTTTGTTTACATTTTTTAAACAGTAATTTGAGTGCAATTAATAATGCAATTGGAACTATAATGAATGCTAACAATATAATAAAATATTAAAATAAGTAATAAACTAAAATAATAAAAATTTAGATAATTTTTAAAATGATTGAAGTACTAATAGCAAAGGTCAAATTAATAATCAATAGTGTATGACTAAATATACATTATAAAGATTAAATGTATTTTTTCAAAATTATTCAACAAAACTTGCTTTATAAAAGTACATTACTAATTTACATCAAAATCATAATATAAGGATTTTTTTTCAAGTTTAGCCAGCTTAATAACCAAAAAATCTATAAATATATTTAGTAAGAAGATTGTGATTACTAGTAATATCAGGAATATCTTGAATTTTTTCCAAAAAAAATTATTCTTCCTTCATGAAAAAAACATGAATAGAGTATTAAGAAAATTACAAATTAAAAAATATATGAAACTCATACAAAATTAAAAAAAAAAAAAAATTGTCCCAATATCTTAACTGAAAGTTTCATTGTTTACATCCATAAATTATGTGGGGGTTTTAGAGAGTTGCGGATTTCTGGTTTGCGGATTTGAGGGAGTCTACTGTAATATAAAACAAGATCAAAATAAAACTGCATTATACAGAGTTGATGTTGAAGCTCCCAATCTGTAGATTTACTAATTTAAATTGATAAATGTTCTTGGTTGTTTCCTGTTTATTTTGGTAACTATATATTTTGCAAGAATTCCTTTCTTAATACTAGAACATGTTGAGGCTTCCATAAAAAGAAAATATAATTTACTTAATAGAAAATAATTTAATGGAACGAAAATTAACGCTTAGACTGCTCATTTGAGAGAAAAAGTTTTTGTGTACATAACACAAAAGGTTTCTGAACAATATGAATTAATATAAGATGGCTTAAATGACTCTTTGAAGAGAATTTCTTATCGTATATCTTACAAATAGAAAGTGTTTTACCTCTAATAATTAACAGATGTCTGCTTAAGCGATTCTTTTAAGGGAATTGCTCAATGCATATCTCACACACAAAAGGTTTCTCATTAGTATAAATGAATATATGCTTGCTAAAATCACCCTGTTTAGAAAAATGTTTGAGGCATATCTCACACAAAAGGTTTATCACCAGCATGGATTAGAAGATGCCTGCTTAAATTACCCTTTTGAGAGAAATTTTTATTGCATATCTTACACACAAAAGGTTTTTCACCAGTATGAATTAACATGTGCTTGTTTAAATCACACTTTTGTGCAAAATTCTTGTGACATATCTCACATACAAAAGGTTTGCCACCAGTATGAATTAAGAGATGCTTATTATAATGACCCTTTTGAGAGAAATTCTTGTTGCATATCTCACACACAAAAGGTTTCTCACCAGTATGAATTAACATATGCTGCCTTAAGTGGCTTTTTCGAGATAATTTCTTGTTGCATATTTCACACACAAAAGGCTTTTCACCTGTATGAATTAAAAGATGTCTGTTTAAACCACTCTTTTGAGAAAATTTTTCACTGCATACTTCACACACAAAAGGTTTCTCCCCAGAATGAATTAACATATGCTTGCTTAGATCACCTTTTTGAGAGAAATTCTTGCGGCATATCTCGCACACAAAAAGTTTGTCACCAGTATGAATGAACATATGCTTGGTTAAATAACCTTTCTGAGAGAAATTTTTGTTGCATATCTTACACACAAAAGGTTTCTCGCCAGTATGAATTAACATATGCTGCTTTAAATGGCTTTTTCGAGATAATTTCTTATTGCATATCTCACACAGAAAATGTTTCTCACCAGTATGGGTTAACAGATGGTTATTTAAATGGCTCTTTCGAGAGAATTTGTTGTTACATATATCACACACAAAAGATTTCTTCCCAGTATGAATTAATATATGCCTGCTTAAATAAGCCTGCTTAGAGAATTTCTTGTTGCATATCTCACACACAAAATGTTTTTCACCAGCATGACTGTGAAGATGGACACTGAAATGAAACTTTTTAGAAAATTCATTGTTGCAGTCTTCAGAAAACAAGGATTTTCCTTGCTGTGAATCAGAAGGTGCTTCTCCAAAAGCTTCTTGTGGAAAAATATTTTGTTGCATATTTCACACTTTAAAAGCTATTTTCAATGATGTGATATGTATCTACATTTATGGCTTTATTCATCTGTAATAAATACAGCTAAGTTAATTTATCAGATTTTATGATTTAAAAAAAATTAAGAGAAATAAATGTCTTGTGAAAAATCAAAATCAATGAAGAAACTAAATTGATAAAAAATTCTACCATAGTATTAAACACTACAGTATTATCTGCCAGTTATCCAATGTTAGCAGCACCAAAAGGTTTGTCAAATGCAATTCTTAACTGTGTAAAGATTAAACTTCAATTAAAATTACAAGGACAGAAATATATACGTAGCTATTTTCATGAAACATACAACTTATCATAAAGAAAATTATTATAAATAAAGAATACACTGTACTCCCGATTATCCGTGCTAATTAATGCACGGGTGCACACGGATAATCGAAAAACACGGATAATCCGAAAATGATCAAACACGCAGAAGAGTGTGTATATTTGGAGGATATAAGTAAAGTACACAGTGGTATATAAAATACTTCGGGTTTAATTACGATACTCTGCTAATACAAAAAAGTAATACATTAAGTATTAGTAATGAAATATGTAATAAAATTTGCCATAACTTAATACACTTGTACTTACATATACCATTACATGTACTTAACACTTATACTTACATAACTTGTACTTACATATTTACTGTCAGTTGCTTTTCTGGAAGAAGTCTGTTATATTTGTTTGTCTGCGAGCCAACGTGGCATTTTTCCTTATAATTTGGCGAACATTGCGCACAGATATGACATCATTGAATTCGAAATTAGTATTATGATGACCCATGTAGTCTAACAGTTGATCTACGCACTTCAGTGCTGTTTCGTGACTCACACTTGTTGCATCATGTTCATCTTCACTCTCTTCCTGTTCTTTGACTTCGCTTTGCTCGCCTGAAACTGCATCCACTATTCCTTGATCTGAAAGAATTTTATAGCCTTTTTCGTTTTCATCTTCGTTCATCCAATCTTCTACATTTTCTTCATCAACATTTTGAAATCCATCAAAATCAGAAATAATTTCAACAATTTCAGAAGCTTGTATTTTAGTATTTCTGTTTGCAGAATTATCTGCATGTATGACCCCAGGCATCAATTTTTTCCAAGCATGATGCAACGTCGAGTTTTGTATTTCATCCCAAGCTTCAGCAATAAGCTGCACTGCATCAAAAATCGTGAGCTTCTTCCAAAATTTAACGAGATTTTCATCTTCTTCCAATAGCAGTCTCAAAAGATTTCTTCTGTAGATGCGCTTCATTGTTGAGATAACTCCTTGGTCCATTGGCTGGATGAGTGAAGTTACGTTTGGAGGCAAGAACTTTACAAAAATATCTCCATCACATGACGAAATATCATCCGGATGGCATGGCGCATTGTCAATTAAAAGAACTGCTTTTTTGGGTAGACCTTTTTTTCGTAGCCACTCGCTCACTTGTGGTACAAATTTGTCATGAAACCACCTTCTAAACAAGTCGGTATCCATCCAAGATGATGATTGAGAATAATAATGAACAGGTATTTTGTTTTCAAAATTCTTCCCGAAAGATCTAGGATTTTTAGACTTTCCTATAACAAGGGGTTTCAACCTGAATGTTCCGGAGGCGTTTGCACAGCACATCACAGTTACTCTCTGCTTTGAAGTTTTAAAACCTGGAGTTTCTTTCTCTTCTTGGGATGCTAATGTTTTAGTTGGGAGGCATTTCCAGTACATACCGGTCTCATCAGCATTAAAAATTTGATCGAGAGACAATTCTTCTTTTTTCCTGTACTCATCAAATTCTTTAATAAATGAATCGGCAGCTGAATAATCTGCACTTAACTGTTCTCCTTTTAATTGTACTTCTCTAATACCATAACGTTTTTTAAACCGAGTCAGCCAACCTGAAGATGCATTAAATGGGGCTTCAATGCCTAAAGCCTTGTGAAAAAACAATGCTTTCTCTAAGCATATAGGACCAGAGATGGGAATGCCTTCTGATCGTTTTTGCTTCACCCACTGAATCATGCAAGCATCAAGGGTTTCAAAAGATGATTTTTTAACTGCTTTTCTTGTCGTTGAAGCTGCTCCACTATCACAATCACGAGTAAATTCCATCAATTTCTGCTTTTGTTTTCTGAAGTCTCGTACAGTCTGTATGCCAACATCTAACTCCAAAGCTAATTTTTGGACAGATTCTCCTTTTTCAAGCCTAGAAATTGCATCCAGTTTTTGTTTAATTGTTAAAACTCTTTTGCGCCGTTTCGGAGGCTGTGTAAATTCACTCATTCTGAAAAAGTTATTAAACACACGGAAAAAATAAACAGCTCTGACAACAGTCAATACAAAACACACTCTTAGTAACTGGCGATAAGAACACGAAATGGTTCATCCGGGGTTCGAAGAAACGAAAGAATGTATGGGGAGTGAAAAAAAAGGAGGGGGGAAAAAGGATTAAAACAAATCTCTTTTTCTTTATCAGCTTAGCAACTGTCACCTGTTACACGCTTGCACCTGCTACTGAAAGAGACCATTGCATTTGTTTGTCGCAAAAGAAACCCGTTTTGCTTTGTCCTTTTTCCCTTCCTAGATGCTAGTCTTACAAGGTAATCCAAAAACAGCGTTTAGAACAGAGGCGCCATTTCACATTTTTCTTGGGGGGGGGGGGCAGACACCCTAAAATTCATGGTTTCTATGCATTTTTAGGCCACTTTGAGGGCTCACTATTGGTAAATTCTAAGAAATGAAATTTCTTGAGGGGGGGGGCATTTCCCCCCCAGCCACCCCCAAATGGCGCCCCTGATTTACAAAATTATTAAATCTCATTCCATCACGATCTGTCACGTTAAACGCAGTTTTTCTTTCTTTCTTTTTCTTTTCTTTTTTTTCGCTCCTGAATGAGAACAGGAAAAAACGAGAAAATTTAAATTTTTGGGCTGCACGGATAATCCGCAAAACGGATAATCCGCACACGGATAATCGGGAGTACAGTGTACTATAATTTTATGAAAAAAATTTCGCAATCAATAAAGGCTATTTCCATGACAAATTGTCATTTCTGCCACGTACTAAGATTTTTGGCTACCAGTATTTTAGAACGAAAAACTGTGACTTATTTCATCAGAGATATCTCATCAATTGAACAAGGCGAAGCAAACTTTTCAATAACGGTGACCAACAAAGCAAAGCGATTTTCAGCTCCATGACAGATGTGACAAGTTTTCATGGAAATGCTTAAGGTGAAAAGAAATTATTTTTGTGGCAAAATAGATTTTAATTTTAGTCAAAATTCCTTTAAATGTTTAATGTTTTTTATGCAATAAAAATAATTAACTGATCCATCTGGCCAGAGTTGCAGAAAACCTGGGTTTTTTTCGGTTTTATTTTTACTTTTTAAGGAGTGAAGTACCTTATTTATAGAAAGTATATATTAAATTAAATTTTGTTTATATTTTCATTAATTTAATATACCGTAAAATACCGTTAATCCGCCCTTCCCGATCAAACGCCCCCTCCCCACTTTATAAAGAATTTGAATTTTTCAAAAAATCCCGAGAAAGCGCCCTCCCTCCCGATTCTCAAAGGTGATTGAGAGTGGGATCAATCATTTTGAAATGAATGAATCATGAATCTTAGATGAAATGCGCGTTTTTTCAAGATTTTTTAATTGATTTCATGCTTGTTTTGGCTTTTTTTTACTAATTTCTCCTTTTTTCTGCGTTTTTTCGACAGAATTTACGTTTCAAAAAATAAAAACCCAAATTTTTTCAAGTATAAAAATTCATGATTCATTCAACGATTCATTCATTTCATGATGATTCATTCCTGTAAATTTTGTTGAACGATCGCGAAAAAATCCCGTGTAAGCGCCCTCCCCTAACTATTGTACGATTTTTCTTTTCGTTTGGGGGGGCGGATTAATGGTATTTTACGGTATTTATATAAGTGACTTTCATTATAATAACACAAATAAATCAGTTTAAAAGGCTGCAGAAAAAGTTTTTTATTTCTGTCATTGTATGATATAATAGTATATAACCACATATCACATATTTTAAAGTTACTTAAAAAAATTACTTTTCATCTACATTCTCCACTAAGAACACATTTTTAAACAAATCTTTTATCAATCAAATGATACTTGATAATATTTTAAAGGTATCTATGGTTCACTGTATAGAGCAAGTTATTCTTTAAACATAATACAGAGCTGTTACTAAAAATATTTTACAACTGAATTTCATTTATCTACATTCGATTATAACTATTTAATATGAACATTTTGAAATGAAGTTATAATCTACTAATCTCTTTTATAAATGCCAACTGTACCAGTGTGTAACACATACATCATTTTGCAAATGGCAACACTTTGAAGTTTGAAATGCAATTTTGGTTTTGCAATTTTTGCTACTGCAAATTTTTAAACTTCTAAACATTGCACATTTTCAATTTTTACACCATTTTATAGGCGGAAAAAAACTGCTTTTAAATGCAATTTATTTGAAAGCTGTATCTTAATTTACTTTTGGAATATTAATTATTTTGTAATTTTTAATACCATTTTTCTAATTTTGGCAACAGGAATACTCTATTTCTATTAAAAGCAAAGGAAAAAATATGATTACTGTTTTTTTATGTTGCTATTTTCTCATTAAAAGAGAAAAAACTTGAAATTTAAATGCATGCTCTATCAAGAATATAGTCTGTTATAAAGTCTCTGAATTTTCAATGGTTTCAATTACAAAATTTAATTTACACTTAAATCATAAAATGTTTATTATCTGTTTCAGCCAATAGCACTGAAACTTCAAGTTTTGATCAAAATGATAAATTAAAATACCATTTTTTTTGATAAGGTGAATACAGATATAAAAGGTAAATAAAATATTTATTCTTAAAATAAATAGATTCAATTTATACTTTGCCTGCATAAAATCACAAGAAAATCAGAAAAATTATGACAGTTCAGACAGGTTTCAGTCTTAGCAGGTATGATTGTATAGTATCTGCTGCAACCACAAAATTTTTCTCATCAACAAGTTTCTGTTTAAAACAGGTTTCATTTTAATAGATTTTACTTCATTCCACCACACAGAATGAAATGTTTCACCATTTTGGTAAATAGACAAGTGGACTTTGGTAAGACTCAAAACATTCATTTTTTTTTTACAGTTGAGTTTTGGAAAATCAGTATAGTTTAGGTACTCTCTTATCAGAAGTTACTAGATGGATTCTTCCACAAGTTCCTCTCCACCTCTTTGTTTTGTTGGTAACCACAAAACGCTTGGAAAAGAAAGGCCAATTGAAAGATTTATTACTTTTCGGTGGATAAAACAAAGTTTGGTATAACTGATTTATTGAACAAAGTTTTTTTAATTAACTATTTTAACTGATCTTTCTTTTCTAAATATTCTGTGTAGCAAAATTGCCTCTTTCCACAGAAATATATTTTCTCAAGGAAGTACTAAAAAATATCTTTCCTTCTGTGGGTGGTCACCTTTAAAACAAATACTGGTGAAAATGAGAATTTTTCAAATTTTACATCCTTAATATTGACATTACTAGCAAGTAATACTGGCTTTGAAAGAACATTTTCAAACTTTTCTTTCATTCAGAAGAAATTATAAAGCAGTCTCAGTTAGCAAAATTAATTTTATATTAAGGATTGCGTTTAGTATATTATTACTTTTTCCAATATATATATATATTCTTTTAATATTGTAAAATAATTGTACAAGATATTTCTTTTCTTTCTTTCTTTCTTTCTTTTTTTTTTTTTTTTTGTTATTTTTGTACTACTATTACTTACTTATAGATTTTCACAGGAACAATTTCTCTTTGTATGTAGTAGTAAATAATTTTTAAGTTATTGCAGTATATTATTTATTTCAAAATACTCTGAAAAGTGATGTTAAAATAACATAGAATGTTTTGTAATTTTTTTAAAACTTTTAAATAGAAATTTAACCATAAACAATAATATCAATAGTTAAACAACATCAGTTACCATTATAAAAATTTCTGTTTTTCAAGTGACAGAAATCTATGTAAACAAAATACATTTATATGATCATTTTGAACCAACTTTGAATAACATTCATACAATATATTTTAATTTTTTTAACTGAATTCTTTATATATTAAATACATGAGTGAATTATGAATCATTGCAGATTAATAGTTCTTATTAGCATTATTTCTGAGTTTCTGCCACTTACTGGCAAAAACTAGTTTCTGCCATGCCAGTTTTAACCAGTTATAACCACAGGTTTTAACCACCTCCACAGAAACTAGCAAGCCCTGCTCAGAGGGGAGGAGAGGGTTACTCCTTTAGATTCACTCGCCCAATCAAAATATCCAATTTAGTTGGTAAGGATATATCAGCAGTTGTACATATAATAGATATAGCAAGGGTTATTTTCCAAGATGTAATAAAAATATTCCTTGACTTTACTGAGAATTTTTTTTTTCTTATTAAAAGTGCTGAAAAACAAACATAAGTAGCAGGTGCCACAAAAAGTGGACTTTATGAACGAAGTAGAGAGAAAAAGCCGATCAACAAGATTTTTCTGCAACTCAACAAAAATCATTCCTATCAACAAAATTGCTGGATTTGTTTTTGCCCGATCAACAAAATTTGCAATTTTTTTTGCACCTGATTGATGAAGTTTGTGATTTTTTGAGCCTGAGCAATGAGATTTGCGATTTTTCAAACCTGATCAATGAAATTCGCGATTCTTCTGAGCTTCAGAACTAAATTTGCAATTTTTCCAAGTCTAATCAATAAATCTCGTAATTTTTCTGTGCTTGATTAATTTGTGCTTTTTTTTTTGTCCTTGACCGACTATGCATTTTTCCCATGCCTGATCAATAAAATTTGCGATTCTTAATGGATGCTGAGGAAATCTGCATTTTTTTTTCAGCAGCAAATTGATGAAATTCGCAATTGTTTCTCACGATAAACTGTCGAAATTTATGACTGTTGTGCAGCTGATTAGCAAAATTTTCAGTTTTTTGCCAATCATCGACAAAACTCACAATTTTTCCATGCTATAATCAATGTATTTTGCAATTTTTTCCATCATTAATTGAATAAATTCATGTTTTTTTTTTTTTTTCCCTGATCATCAAAATTAGTGATTTTTTTCACGTCCAGTCGATGATATTTCTATTTTTTCCACGCTGATTCAATGAAAATTATACATTGTTTTTGTGCAATAAATAGGCAAAATATGCAATTTTTTTTACTGCAGATGAACAAAATCTGGAATTTTCAGTTGATCGATCAACAAAATGTGTGATTTTTCGCATTCGATCCACAAAATCTGCAATTTTTTTTGCCAGATCAGAGAAATTTTCTATTTTTTCTGTGCCTCAGAAGCTAAATTCGCAAATTTTTCCATGCCTGATCAACGAAATTTGTGATATTTCCATGCCTCATGATTTGCATTTTCTCTGCACGCGATTAAGGAAATTCCCGATTTTTTCATGTCCAATGAACGGAATTTGCATTTTTTTTCCAAACTTGGTCGATGAAATGTGCATTTTTTTGTACCCAATCAACGAAATTCGTGATTCTTAACTGACACTGATGAAATTTTCATTTCTTTTCTGTCGGCATATTGATGAAATTAGTGATTTTTTTTTCCAGCGAAAAACTGATGAAACTTACGATTGTTCCTCAACCAGTCAAGGAAATTTTCAATTTTTCATGCAGCATCGAAAAATTTGTGCTTTTTTTCATGTCCTATTAAAAATATCTTCAATTTTTCTGGAGCTGATAAATGACATTCACATTTTTTTGTGCAATTAACAGAAAAAACATCTGGTTTTTACACAGTTGATAAACAAGTTTGTAATTCTTTCTTGTTCAATCAGAGAAACTTGTAATTTTTTCTTGTCTGATCACAGAATTTTACTATTTTTTTTTTTTTTGTACTTAATCGGCAAAATTTGGAATTTACTCATGCCTGATCAACAAAATTTGCCGTTTTTGCATGCCTCATGGACAAAAGTCACTATTTTTCTGCATTTGATCAACGAAATTCACGATGTTGCTTTGCCTGATCAATGGAATATGGAAAAAACCCGAAATCTGAATTGAACCAAATCTGGACTTGACAAAAATATTCCAAAGAACTATAACTCAATCTAAGCAAGACAAAATAATTTCTATGAACATAAACCCAACTCGAACCTAAAAAATTTGATTTTAAAAAACTGAAATTTGACCCAAACCACATCTAAATTCGACCAAAATATTCGAAAGAATCATAACTGGATTCGAGTATAACAAAATAATTTCCATGGACATGAACAAGATCCAAACCTAAAAATTCTATTTGAAAAAATACCTGAAATTTGAATCGAACCAAATCGGAACCTAATAAAAAATATTCCAAAGAATCGTAACTGGATCTGAATACGACAAAAAATTTCTATTCACATGAACTGAATCTGAACCTAAAAAATTTCTTTGAAAAAATCATGAAATCTGAACTGAACCAAATCTGAACATGAAAAAAAAATTCCAGTGAAGCATGTTCTTATTCGAACAAGGCATCATAATTTCCGTTGAACATGCAAGAAAACCCAAACCCAAAAATTCCATTTGAAGAAAAAGCCAAAATCTGTTTTGAAACAAATCTGTTCCCGACAAAAATATTCCAAAGAACCATAACTGTATCCGAGCAAGGCAAAATAATTTCCATGGATACAACCCAAACATTAAAACTCAATATCAAAAAATATCTAAAATCTGAAATGAACGAAATCTGAACCCGACAAAAATGTTCTAATGAATCATAACCAGATCGGAACAAGACAAAATAATTTCCATGGACACGAAACTAATATATGGTTTGGTAACATTTAGGTTGCAATTACATTACGGTAAGTCTTTGATTATATTTAATTTCCCGTTAGGTTACAGTTAGGTCACGGTTAAGTTAATGTTAGGTTAAAGTTAAATTGCATTTATGTTATGGTTAGAATAAGGATATGTTACAATAAAGTGAACGCTAGGTTACATTTATGTTATATTTAATTTACGGTAAGGTACTGTTAAGTCAAAGTTAGGTTACAGGCAGGTTATGGTTATGGTACAAAAGTTTACGGTTAGGAATTTATCCATAGAGTGAACATTACGCATGATTTGATTAAAAATAACACTTACTTTTTTAAATGGCTCTGAAATTATATTACTACATACCAAAATTTTAGCTACCAGCGAGTATCGATTTCATTCATGGTATAGTCGGATTTAAGAGTGATATAATTAGTTTGAAATTCAAAATATTTCACTTGGGATTTCTATGTGAAAAAAAAAAATAATTAGTTACATGACTTAACAGTGATTTTTGATAAATAACAAAACTTTAACACGAAAATCATGCAGTTGTTGGATACATATTCCCTCCCGCGTTTCTCATCGCTCATTTTGAGTATTTTTAGAGCTTAACATTAGCTGTTTTTTAAACCAATTTTTCACACAGTCAGTGGCCACATATTTCAGACAATGCATTTCTGCATGTTTCGAGTTAATGATAAAATCATACACATTTCAAGTTCGTTTAATATTGTTAATATGGACCCAGGCAACGCCGGGTGGGTCAGCTAGTAATGAATAAATTATCATACATTATTGTTTAAATTATTTGAAGCAAAGGTCAAGTTAATAATCACATTAAAAATTATCTGAATTTTTATTATTTTAAGCATTTATTATAGTTTTAATTCCTTTATAAATTACATTCAAATTTCTGTTTAAAAAGTGTAAACAAAACAATGACCAGAAATCCGCAAAATTCTAAAATCCGCACAACCTCTGGTCCCAAGCTGTGCAGATTTGAGGGAGTCTACTGTATTGATTTGATATAAAAGTAAAAAGTCAAATTTTGTCCCTATATCTGAACTGAATGTTTCATTGTTTACATCCATAAATTATTTATGAATTTTAGAGAGTTGCAGATTTGTGGGAATCTACTTTACATTATTAAGCAATAATGATTTGATTATAAAATTAAAATATATATATATTGATCACATGAAATTAATTAAAGTGTTAAAAGAAGCCATTTATTTAAACTATGGGGGAGAGTGGGGAATTGTGAGACACTTTTTACAAAAATAAAATCAACTTTGACACAAAAACAAAAATTTCATTTTATAGTGGGCAAGATGAAACATGTTTTAATCTTGCTGAACAATGTGGATATATACCATTCAAAATCTATTTTATAATTAATGAAATTGTAAATTTCAAAATATGTCCCATGTCATCCCACTTACAAAAGGGTGGGGGTATGAGACAGCTATAAAACATATATATAAGGCACAAAAAATCTAATGTCGGTTAGATATGTGATCAAACTAAGATTTTAATAGGATAATGTATGAATGTATGTGCCAGTATACAGTTGGCAAAAAAAGTATTTGTATACTCTAAAATGTTTAATTTTTAACTAAATAAAAACAGATATTTTGGCAAAAATCGACTTAATACAGTCTGTTTACCGTGCGTTTTAAATTACACAACAGAAAATGTCGATAAAGATGTAAAATAATTTTCTAATAAGAAAAGTTTAAAAATTTCTTGCAAAAAAAGTATTTGTACATTTCTCTATCCTGATATGTACTGTGTTTTATAGTATTTATGGTTCAAAGGACTACTTATACAGACGCTGTTAATAATTTTTAACTTCATACTATATTTGTCTGACATTTAATTTAATTTGCTCTTGAAGTAATTGAGAATAGAACCTAAAACTAGAGAGGTACCTCTTGATATATGAAATTCTATAACTGAGCATAATAAAAATTGAAACTCGCAACAAGAATTTGTAAAAGCTATTAAATTACCATCTACAACTATTGGATGCATAGTGAGAAACTACGAATAAATTAGATGCATCGAAATTCAATGAAAACCAGGACTTCACAGCAAACTAACAATGAGGGAAAAAGGGAGTGTTGTTAAAAAAGCTTTAAAAAATCCTATGCGTTCGGTTCAAAAATTTGCTGGAGACCTTGCAACATCTTCTTGCATCAGAGTAATACCTCAAACAATAAGAAATATTCTTCTGAATGCAGACTTAAAAGGAAGAACCTAAAGGAAAAATCCATTCATCAGCAAAACAAATAGGCGAAAACGCATAGTATTCGCTTTTGCATACAGAAGTAAATCATTGGATTTTTGGAAAACAGTAATTTTTTCTGATGAGGGAAAATTCGGAATTTTCTTACCACCAAGCATTTGAAAAAATTGGCGTAAAAATAAAACTGTTATAGATCCAAAACGTATACTTCAAGCTATCAAGCATGATGGGGAAAATATTATGGTTTTGGGGTGTACAGCTTCTAATGGAGCAGGACATTTAAAATTTATTGACAATGGAAGGACAGGTTTAACATACATTTATATGTCGGGGCATAATTTATTAAACCGTGCTAAGAAATTAGGCGTAGAGGAAGCTTTTCACTTTCTGCAGGATAACGACCAAAGCATACTGCTGTGATTACCGGCACATGGTTACTACAATACTCGAAGACGACTGGCAACTCCTCTAAAATCTCAAGACTTGAATCCAATAGAAAATTTGTGGATGCTATTGGATGCAAAAATCCGAAAAAAAAAATGTATCAGTAAAAAACAGTTTTAAAGAAGCTCTTATTGTGTCATGGAATAACATTAACCAGACCGTTACAAAAAAGTTGGTGGAATCTATGTCACACCATCCAGAAGTAGTCATAATCGCTAAATGAATTCGCATAAAATATTAATTTGTATCATTTTACTAAAATTTAATTAATTATATTACATTAATACAGTGTACAAATACTTTTTCTGCATTATATTTTTGTATATTTGTTTATTATAATGTAAAAAATCGATCCGTTTAATTTTGTTTTTGCTTCTATAAAATTATAATGCATTAAATTAATGTATATTACAGTATTTTTTGCTTAAATCTTTTGTTTAATTTCATCATAATTTTAAAAAATGAAGTGTACAAATACTTTTTTCGCCAACTGTATTATCCAACTCAGATTATAAAATATGCAAGACAGAGTTATATACATATTTAAAATAATAATAATAAAATATTAAAATTTTATTAACCATATCAAATAACTTAAAAGTAGTTATTTACAGGGTTAGCACTCAGATTTTCCAAAATTTTAGGGAGGAATTTTTCCACAAATTTTAGGAAAATTTTAGGGGCAATTGAAGATATTTTTACATTATAAGTGTATAATATAGGCATTATTTTGCTAGTCAGACACAGTAGTATGCTGTCAAATAATATTCTGTAATTTTCATTTTTAATAAATGCTTGATTCGAATAACATAATTTCATCTTTCATTACAAAATGTTAAACATAATAAATTGTTTATGTACCTTTTAAAAAGTAGAAAACCCGACTGTAACTTTAATCCTACAAAGTACTCATTAATAGTGATAACTATTTGAAACTTCTTGAAAAAATTTGAATTGATGCATATAAAATATTCAGTCAAAACTTTAGACTTAATTATATCATAATTTTACCATATTTTAGACACTTGCTTAAAATCAAAATTTTTTCTTTTTAATTAAATACATTAAGTTGTAATTATATATGCAAAAATAAATAAATAAAAATAAAATAAATAAATGCTCTTAGAAACTTACTTTCTATAATATTACAATAAAAATTTATCTGCTATTAGAACAAGTTGAATATTATATTACAATCTGAAATATCTACTATGTCCTAACGAACAAAATATGGAAATACTGATGCAGCTATACAGATACATTATAAAACATGCAAATGGTAAATGATAAAAAAAAATAAAAAATCAATTAATTTTAAGTTTGTTTTTTTTTTTTCAAAATTTGCTCCTAGTCTGCTCTAAAAACAAACAATTCTGTTTCCAAATTTTGTAACTGTTTCATGCCCTTACATATCAAATTTTGTGCAACAGTCATTTCTACACTGTTTTGGGTTACTGCAGCTTTTGCCAGTCTTTCTGTTCCCTCTTTAATTAATCCCAGTGCACCTTCTTTATTTTCTTTAAATTTTTTGATCATTTGTTATCATTTTGTGCTTTGACGGTCTCGAAATACTAAGAGATTTGTGGAGTTTGCTCGCTAAAAATCTAAAAATGCACTTTTTTAGGAACAAGAATGAAATTTTAGGGGAGAAAATAATAGTTATGAATTTTAGGGGGAATGCAAGCCCTGTATTTATAAAAGTTTTGGTGCTATTATACTTTGGTAATTGTAATTTAAAAACTAAATTTGATTATTTAGGTTTTCAATTAAGTCAAAATAGATTAAGCAGTATAAATATTACAGAAATTGAATTTCTTGAAATATTGAAACATTATTTTCTGCTTCCTGATTGTTTTGATTAAAAGTTTCCAAAAATAACCCAGATTTATAACACATATAAGGCGGAATTATAAAAAAAAATAATTAAAGCTAAATATTTATTAATTATTTATTTTTTTTATGAGCCAAAAAACATCAAATCCATTACTGGGAAATCTACCCTATATAGCTTAATACAGGGCTGGCAAGTTTCTTCCAGGGTGGTTAAAACCGGCATGGCAGAAACTAGTTTCTGTCAGTAAGCAGCAAAACCTGGCAGAAACTAAGAAATAATACTAATAAGAACTTTAGCCTGCAATGATTTATAATTTACGCATTATTTAATATATAAAGAATTTAGTCAAAAAATTAAAATAAAGATTAAGAATGTTATTCAAAGTAGAAAAAAGTTTCAAAAGGATCATATAAATATACTTTGTTTATAGAATAATTATGTTATTTAAAAAACAGAAATTTTTATAATGGTAATATGATGCTGTACAAGTTTAGCTAGTGATATTATTGTTTACAGTTGAATTTCTATTTAAAAGTTTAAGAAAAATAAATTTACAAAAAATTCTATGACATTTTAACAACACTTTGAGTACTTTTAAATAAATAATACACCGCAATAACTTATTAAATTCTTTACTACTATATACAAAGAGAAATGATTCTTGTGAAGATATATAAGTAAATCAGAGTTTCCCCCAGGTTTAAAAAGGGGCAGGGCGCTACAGTTCTGAAAAGGGCACTTTTTACATTCTTCAGGGCACTTTTTTGATTTTTAAGAGCACTTTTATAGTGTTGAATCTAGAATATAGCGGTTTAAAAAATCAGGGAAATCCAGAAATTTTGTCAAAGAATCAAAAAAAAAAAAAAAAAAAAATCGAAAATTTCATTGAAAAATTGAAAAAAAGGTAAATTTTGTTAAAAGGTCACAAAAAAACGGCCAATTTTGTTAAAAGATCGCAAAAAACAGCAGGTTTTGTTAAAAAAAACCCTGGAAAAAATGCCAAATTTCATGAAAAGATCGCGAAAAAACGACAAATTTGTGATGGATTGAGAACAGAACCATACGAGGGTGGTCGTCCCGGACGCAGAAATTTAGGAGGTGCCAAATTTTAATCAGGCCCTGTGTTCATTTTTCCCTTCGCACGAAAATGACTGTGAATCAGGAAGATCCACTTTTGGAGCAATAAAAACACAATTTTGAAGCAGAAAATTAGTTTATAGAACAGAAAAATCCACTTCTGGCATTAACTTTATCTTTTTTTTTTTTTGTGCTACTTAGGCAAAATTTGCAATCTTTTAATGAAATCTGCTGATTTTTCGGGATATTTTGACAAAGTTTGTGTTTTTTCGCGCGTTTTTGGCAAAATTTGCCGTTTTTTGACAGAATTTTCTGCTTTATTGCGATGTTTGGACGAAATTTGCCGTTTTTTTCGCAAATCTTTTTACAAAATCTGCCGTCTTTTTGCAATTTTTTGCCAAAAGTTGACGTTTTTCGGGATCTTTTGGCGAAATACTCTGTTTTTGAGAATCGTTTCACAAAATTGAGCATTTTATAGCGATTTTTAGACGAAATTTATTGTCTTTTCACGATCTTTTGATTAAATCTGCCACTTTTTTGCGATTTTGTGACGAAATTAGCAATTTTTTTCGCAAATCTTATGGAAAATTAGCAGTTATTTTGCGATTTTTTAACGAAATTTGCCGTTTTTTCACGATTTGTTAACGAAACTACGTGTCCTGTGGGACGCGTAAGAGCTATTTTTTGCGTAAGTTACACGCTATAGTGCATTTGCATCATCGCTGAGGGGCTGCGTTTTTTCAAATGTGGGGCAAGAAGGGCGCTATTTTTTTGAATGAGCGACCAGAGGGGTGCTATTTTTTAAACTAAAGGACAGGAGGGGCAGACCACCTCCCTGAAACCCTCTGGGGGAAACTCCGAGTAAATAATTGTAGCACAAAAATAACAGTAAAACTATTTTATGAAATATCTTGTATAATTATTTTGTAATATTGATATTTATTTCATATAAATCATATTTATTTACAATTTTAAATGCTATATCCTTAATATCATTTTCATGATTTTCAGTTATATGCAAACAATATGGCTGATTATTCTTGACAAATTCAAAACTATCTAATTCTAATGCAAATTTATTTTTTTTTAATTAAAAATATTCACAATATTTTATTTGTTATTTATCCTGAATAAAATGTATATAAGCAATTTAATACTACTAAAAAAGTCTCAGATTATGTCATGAAATGAGTTTATGCCAGTTTCTGCTGGTTAAAACCGGTTATAACCACTGTCTGGCACTGGCACGGCAGAAATCATTTTCTGCTGGCAAAAACCCAACCCTGGCTTAATGTGTTGTCTGTAACTTTTAATTATTATTTAGAATCTTGAGAAAATGCTAATTTTATTTATTTATTATAGTTAGATATAAATTTGCAAGTACATTTTTTTTTTAATCAACAATAATTTTGGAACAAACGTCCAAATGTTTTCCTGCCAAATCCTGTAATTCTGCGTGCAGACTATTACACACACAGAAACATTTCTATCTTTTTAAGGGAGTATTCGAAAAGATATTTTTCCACTCTCAGCAGCTCGAAATTTTCTGATACAATTTCAGACTCATTTTTAAAACTAGAAACATCAAACTTGCTGAAATGTTTTTTGAATAGATGTATAAGTTGCCGTGTGAATTAAATTTTCGCTCAATTCATTAGAATTTGATTTATAAATAATTATTTTCTCAGTTTGACCCTTTTTTTGTCGCCAGATCTCGTGATTCGGATCAAAATGTTGCCTTTACACCATTTTTTTGCAATATTTTCTGCATTTATCAGAAAATTGATAAGCACGGCACATTGTGTAGTTTCTAAACAAGAGAATTTGCCAGTTTGATGCGTTTGACAGCAAAAATTAATTTAAAAATAAATCAGAAAATATGCAGTTTGATACACCATGAAGATGGTGATATAACTGATTTTTAGGGAGAAAAAGAAAGGTTTGTTAGATTCTAAAAATTTTATTTATTTCTTGATACCTTAAATTTTAGAAAATATGCACTAATTTGCATTTGTGTTAGTTAATTTCTCCATTTCGAACCTTGGATTTAACATCCCTCCAAAATAAGTAAAATGTTACTACAAACACAAATACTAAACAATATGCACTAAAATAGTAAATACAGTAAAACCTCTAAATAACGGACACCTCGGGAACACAGAAATTGTCCGCTATTCGGAGGTGTCCGCTATTGGGAAAGCCTCAAATATTTAAAAATCACTAAGAAATGCTTAATGTTCCATTAATTGACTTTTATATGGTCTAAAACCCCTATTATATGATTAATTAGAAAAAAAAAAAAATTAAGCATTAAAACTGAAATAAAATTGTGCACACTTTTATCCACTGTTTATTACATTCTTATGAAAAAAATCTGTTACAAAAGTTTACTTTTGCTTGTGATTACATGTAATTTGTTTTTAAATGTGACGTTATTTGGACATTATAGAGTTCCGAGCTGAGAGGGGGAGATAGCACTTTTGGACCACTAACTCCTTCGAGACGTGAGCCTTTTACGGAATTATTAATGTTTTGTCACAGGTTTTTAAATACAGAAATTTGTGCCTTATTCAATCGAGAAAATGTTCCAATTAAAATAAGGAAAATTTTACTTGCAGGGATAAACAAGAATTCTTAAGAATTTTTTGCGGCACTTATACCTGTCACTCGTCCCCAAGGGTTTAAAGAATAAAATCTCAAACTTTTCCGGGCGGGGGGCATTTCAATGCTCTGGGAGATGTCTCTCCCGGACAACTTCCTGAATTCAACGCTAAACATGGAGGGTGGGAGGGATTTTCTCTAGCTCACAATCTACATTTATCTATAGTCACAAAATTTATAATATATATGTCCTGATAAATTTAGAGGCCTTTTTACTTTTTTTTTTCAATTTTTTTCTCGTTGAAAATATTTTTTTCATTCTTTATCGCCGAAAATAGTGTCCGCTATTTGGAATGTCCGTTATTCAGAGGTTAAACATACAAAAATTCAGGTTTTGGGAGTGGGGATTGGAAAACTGTCCGTTAAATAGAGGTGTCCGCTATTCGGGGGTGTCCGTTATGGAGGTTTTACTGTAATGCGAAGATGACAGCAATGTTACTATAAAATATAAAAATGCTCACCTATGATGCCAGTAAATGTTGTACACAAACTAATTCTAATGAAATCGGATAGCAAATATGAAATTAAACTTTACTAGGACACGTTTGATTTAATTGGTCAACCACATCAAATTATTGAATTTGCAATAAGACACAATTGGTAAAATACTTCAGTCGTAATCATTTCAAGGAAGTCTCTGTAATAGGATTTTTTTCAGGTAATCGTGTGTGATTCATTAAATTAAAGTTCAACTGCACATATTTTTAAAAAGTTAAGTCTTCGTTCAAGATATGTTGAAGATACTTATAATTGCCAAAACGTCAGTGAAGGCTTACTTTGGAGACACGAATTTTTTTGGTGTCTGTCAGTCAGTCTGTCTGTTCCGCGATAACTAACGTAAAAAAACATCCGATTGGCTTGAAATTAAGTGGGTATGTTAGTGAGGCACTGGGATTAAGCTGTATAGTTTTTTGTTAGATTTGATTCATTCGTTCAGAAAATATAGAATATTTTATTTTGCGCAATAATGCTTTTCTATGGCAAATCCAATGATTTTCAATTTTTTTTTTCTTTGAGAGAAAATGACACATTTCATTAATGGAATTCAATGATAAATGGATACTGAAATTTACCAGTTAAATTATTCGTATTGTTTTGAAATTTTGTGCATGCATTTGTCAGATTTTTAAAGTTATTACTGCAAATTTTGGAGATTTTTTATAAATGCGTTCCAATAATATAAACTAATTTGGTTTAGAGATTTACTTATTTAAAATGTATTTATTTCATTTTCTTTATTTTCTCTTAATGGTTGCTAAGCAATCATTCATCCTAATCCTTATTATATTTTAATGCTATAAATTTGAAAGCATGGACGTAAAATTGAATGAAGTCAACGTCAAAACTGATGAATTAATTAATGTATTTTTATCTTTGCAGATAAATATAACATAGCCCAGAAAAGAATATAGGCTATGTTTTATTAATTTTATTCAAATATTTTCCTTAATAATTCAAAATTTCCTTCTTTTTCATACAGAATCAAGAGCGATTTTTTTAGATAAAATTTAACCAATTTCCTTTATCGTTGCCAAAAAAAAAAAAAAAAAATCTTGAATAATTTTTCAACGACAATAAGTTTCAATTGAGCAATTTCCATTCGAAAAACCAAACGAAGAAAAAATAGATATGACATCAGAATTAAAATAAAAATAAAAGCAGTACTTTGTTAAATATTAAACACGGAAATTTGTTTCGTTAATAAGAATTTTTCTGACAAAAATGGGGACATAATTAGAAGTAAAAGAAATAAAAAATAGTTACATTTTTAACAAATATTTCAATTGGTAAAATTTGACGTCATAATTGAACAAAAACAGGTATTTCATAGTAGTCGTTAAAAATACAAGAAACATGGATATCAATAACTCATGAAAAATAACGCCATTGCCGAAACTTCAGTGAAGGCTTACTTTGAAGACACGAAATTTATTGTTTTTCATCTGCTAGTCTTCTGTATGTTTGTCTGTCCTGCTATAACTGCTACAAAATGCAATCAAAACATTTTTTTTCGGAAACAAAATTGTAAAACTCTAGATTACTGAGTTTACACTTACAAAAGTTCCTGATACATCAGATTTAGGTGTTTGTGGTTGGCAGGTATGTAGAAGTATGAAGATAATGAAAAATATTTGTCCAAACTGTTACTTATCCTTATAAATCAAAATGTATAAGGAAATGCAAGATATACAATAACCATGAGCACAATTATTAGAAAGTGGCAAATTTAAAATAAGTGAGGCTATGGGGGGGTTCAGGGGGGCTCCGCCCCCCTGAAGAAATCTACTATCCTATAATAAAAAAAAACAAAAATAATAGATCATGAAAATTTCAAAATATCGTAACATAACTAAATTTTTAATTTACCGCTTTTGAAGGCTGAAAACTTCTAATTCTTATTTTATTCTTATAAATAATTAAGTACTATGAAAATTTTAAAGTTTCCAAGAAGTTAAATATTACCCAAAGTGTGTTTAAAAATATATATATATGTGCAAAGCTGACGTTGAGGCTCCTGATCTGCAGATTTACTAGTCTTATATTATTTTGAAATGATTTATTTAGATTTCTGATGCTTTTAGATATAGATAAATTAACCAACAAACTTCAGAAAAAATGAAAAGACATTAAAATATGGGTGTGTTCATTCTGATGTCTACTGCAAATGCGCAGTCAAGATTGCCGTACGAACGACTACCAGAGATTCTGAAGAATGATTCTTGATTCTCTGGCCGTGTTCAAAAACGGCTTTTTTTGTGCGCGCGCGCTCAGAAGATTCTGCTTGGAGTAGGTGCTATCGAAGAAGAGAATTTTAAACTTATTCAATTATTGTATTATTTTTATGGTTCAGAATTGGTAAATACAAATACCATATCTCTTTATCCTTTCAAAATATGATTTTCGTAACAGAAATACATACCTGTGACCACTCAAATAAAATTAAAAGTATTCCGGAAAAGTATCACGTGACCTATTTCATGTAATTAAGCCCGATTAGCATTTAAAAAATGACAATCAACCCTGCTCAAACCTTGACGCGCGCGACGCAAAAAAAATGATGGGCGATTTGATCACGTGATTGTGCGTTTTGTGCTTATCTGTTATTGGTTGCACGTTGTTTGTTGTCAAAGTTGGTAGGTTGACTGATACAATTTAACAATTGGTGATTTAATTTTTTTAATAATTTAATTTTTATTTATTTAAAAATCATTTATCAGTTGCTTTATACTTTTCGTATTAAATAATAGAATACTGTTGATTCTATTGTTGTAATTAATAGAATGCTGTTGATAAACCAAGGTTGAGATATCCACACGGGGGACTAGCTAAGGGGGGGGGGGCTACCCTCCCAAAACATTGACAAATGTTGTTACACTTTGCAAATTTAAAACTTTTATGTTAAATTTAATTAAAATTTTAATAAAAACTGCAATACATTTTCTATTTTTGATAGAATTTGCAAAAGTTACAACTCTAATTGGGAATATTATTATTTTTTTTACAAATAAGAATTGTATTACATTTTCAAAGTGCGTTAACTTGGCAAAATTATAAAACGAGTTGGCGAATATAAAAATTTGACTTGACAATATTAAGGTTTTCTCCCCCACCAATAAAAAGTCTTAGCGATGGCCCTGTATCCACATATTACAAGACTGATTTGTAATCTACAATACTGGATTGATTTCAATGGAATTTGCATTGTTAGTTAGATAATTTTTCAGAAGAAGTTTTAGTATGTATATATTTCTTATTTAATGATTGTATATTTTAATACCGTGTGGATAACAGGCCAAAATATGTCATAAAATATGAAAAACAAACGACATCCGAAATTATGTTAGTATAAGCAAAACACTTATTTATACTTTTAATAGAAAAATTATAAACATTCTAATCATACTTCATTCATTATAAAACTAGAAGGCAAACTCCAAATATTTCACTTCTTTAAAATATATGTATGCAGATATTCTTAATTTAAAAAAATGTATATATTTTACATTTTGCTTTTATAATATTTTCCATTTTGATTTTAACACCGTAAAATATCCACGCATGCATTATATTTGCATCCTAATCTCAATAAAAAATTACTTCTAAAATTTTCAAAAAAAAAAAAAAAAAAAAAAAAAAGAGAACATTAATAATTATTTTTATGCGTATATGGATATTTTCGCAGAAAACATTTTTTTTCATTTTCTTAGTATATATATAAATCACTTTGGAACGATATTAATATCGTTCTAATTATCCTTTTAATATTCTAAATTTGGAATATTAAAACTTTCTCCGCAAAAATCTCATTTTCTCATATTTAAATAAGTATTTTATTATTATAATAGAAATACATGTGCTTCTGTATTATTAATATAAAATTTACCTTTAATAAAAATGTCTTATTTATT
Source organism: Maratus speculifer (assembly GCA_964019185.1). Classification (NCBI taxonomy): domain Eukaryota; kingdom Metazoa; phylum Arthropoda; class Arachnida; order Araneae; family Salticidae; genus Maratus; species Maratus speculifer. Next base: position 6,915,403 of record CAXHSM010000001.1, read on the forward strand.
AATAAAAAGCAACCAAAAAAAAAAAAAAAACACAAACCAACTTTTGGCCCGCGCAGGTATCGAACCCGTATTGTCTGGGTTCAAGCTCAGCATCCTGACCATTCGGCCAGCCAGCTCTCTTTCATTTGTAACAGATTATCTTTATAATTGGCACTACAAGTAATTACATCCTTGATCTGTTCTCCATCTGTTACTGAGCGAACAGTTACAGTAATTGGTGGCACAGTAGCGAGGACTGAACGCACATCCCACCAAGTATAAGTATCCACTCCATGTCCGTGGCTCCTAGCGTGCGCGTGCAGCGCGCGTAACAGCTGAACACAGCCTCTTTTTAAATGAATCTTCTTTCTGGTAACTATTGCCGTAACTTGTAAACAAAAAAATCCAAACGATAGTTTTAGCGAGTTTTTAGTGCTACAATTATTTCTTTTTTTTACATGATTGTTTCATATTTGGGATCCATTTTGGCTATATCTATCTTACCTTTAGAGTAAGAAAATTAACAAAACAGTATAAAATTTATATTTATTCTGAAATTATATTACTTTTAATAAAATATAATAATTATTATTATTTTTACTTTAATATATCTAAAAAAGATAATATAGGGTCATTCCATGTCAAATCAAACACAAAAATTCAATATTTAACATGACCATTTCTGATTTCAATGAAACTGACAGAGATCATTCTCTATGATGATATAAATTAGAGCATATTCTTATTTTTTGTTTATCGCTTTAAATTTTCATACAATTAATTATTTAATTTTGAAAGATCATCATTTTTTGATTTGCATAAATATTTTCAATTTTGAATTTCTCAAGTTCTATCAAACATAGAAAATTTTATGACCACTCATTTTAAAGTGGAGTTTGTAAGATTTAATTTGATATGCAAGTTGACTATGCATACTTAAAAAATATATAATTTAAAATTTTTTAAGTTTAAAATTTTTTTAGATACTCGTTTTTAAAAATTTTGAAAAAAAAAAAATGTAAGTTTGTTGTAATATTATAAGCTTAAAATTCTGAAATTTTTAGAGTGGGATCTCAATGAGATCAGAAGTTATGAAATAAAAGCTGAAAATTACCATACAAATCATAAATAAATAACAAAATAGATAGAATTAAATTGCTATTTTAATGGTAATTTTTGCTTTTATTTAATAACTCATGATCCCATTGAGATCCTACACTAAAAATTTCAGAGTTTTATTAAAACAAACACACAAATTTTTTTAAACTTTTAAAAATGACTGTCTAAAAAATTTTCAAATTTAAAATTAAAAAATATATATTTATTTTAACTATACATAGTCAACTTGTATATCATATTAAACCTTATAAAATCCTCTCTGAAATGAGTGGTCAAAAATTTTTCTGTGTTTGATAGAACTTGAGAAATTCAAAACATGTAATCAAGCCAAAAATAACGATTTTTCAAAATTTAAATAATTAACTATATGAAATTTTGATGAAAAAAAAAAAAAAAAAAAAAAAAAATATGAACATATTCTCATTTATATCATTAGGCAGAATGATTCCTGAGAACTTCATCGAAATCTGAAAGGGTCAGGTTGAGTCACTGGTTGATTTGGCATGGAATGACCATATACAAGGTTAATAGTATTTTGAAAAAATATAAATTACACATGAAACAAAAAAATATAACAATTTTAAAATTAGAAAATATAAATATTATTCAATGAAATATTATGTTATGTTTATGTTACAAATCAATATTGTTCACTCTAAATATCCCCTTAAAAGATTTAAAAAGAAAAATCTGTCTGTATAAAGAAAAAAAGAAAAAAAAATCCTTCAAAGTTTTTAAGTATATATTTGCCACCATCTAACCTAAAAAAACGAATAAAGATTCTAAGATGTCTGAATCACAGAAGCTTCTGGGTTATAAAAATCTGGTTTAAAGATGTTATTCTGAATGTAGGTTTAAGTTATTGTTCTATTATTATGCCAAAATACTCAACACTAAATTGATTGCCATAATGTTATGATGTTTCTCAGACTGATATAGGTACCAAGTGGCATTTAACAAAATATCTCAATTGGCTGTGTACCCAACTGTATATATATTTGTCAGACTGTGCATACATATTTGTGAATTTATAGATACATAATTATTTAATACTCTAATACATGTGTGATGGGAAATTTTTAGCAATTAAATGCTAGCACATAGTTAACATGCAAGTATTAAATTAACTGATTAATAAATAATGAAATTCTGAAATAATTAAAATAGTGTATTTTTATTGGGAAATGCGACTCTCATTATTTTAGAATTCTGACACTAAAGTGCAGTTTGATATGAAACATGTATAAAAATCCACTGATGTAAAGTGTGTGCATTTCCATCTATTGATGGGAATTGTGCAAGGTAAATTTTTAACTGTGTTATGTGTTTGGTAACTAAGTTAAACTTTAGAATGCTATGTATTGTATATGATACTGTAAAACCCCAAAGTCTGGTTAATCTTAGCATTTACAAATGAGAGTCAATAAAAATATAAAATATATTCTCCTTAACTCTAGAATGCATAGAGTAGCCATTTGACCCACTTAACCGGTGACAGGTATAGAGAAACAGTGCTTTTACCCCCGACTTATCTCAGGACAGACGGTTAAGTGGTTAACCCTTAATATCCTGAATTTTGAATTAAAAAATTACACCACCTGAATAATTATCTATGTGCATAACACATACATCATTTTTCAAAAGGCAACACTTTGAAATTTGAAATGAATTTTCAGTTTTGCGATTTTTGTTACTGCAAATTTTTAAACTTCTAAATATCCCATATTTTGAATTTTTACACCATTGTACATAGGAATAAATGTGTTTTTAAAAAAATTTGTTTGAAAATTGTATGTTAATTTATTTTTAAGATAATAATTTTTCTGTTGTTTTTAATATCGCTTTTGTAATTGTGGCAACAAAAGCACTTCATTTCTATTTAATGTAGCAGAAAAAATGCAGATTACTGTATCTTTTCAATGCCATTTTCTTATAAAAAGTGAAAAATTTTTTAATTAAAATGTGTGCTAGATTAAAGATATCATTTGTTGTAAAACACTGTGAATTTTGGTTTTATTTTGTGTTTGTTTATCACTTAAATGATTTTTAGTTTATTACAAATTTACTTTACATTTTTTACAACACTTTCTCTTTACAAAAATATATTTTAAAGAATAGTTGTGCAAGTTTTTGTCTCCACTTTTACTTAATTTGTATATGAAAGAATTCAAATTTATTAATCTGTGTGTAAAATAATTTTCTTAAAATTCAAGAAACATCAATGAGTGATTTCCGATAAAACATGGAACTATTATAAACAAACAAATGAATTCATGTTATTCATTAGATACCCAATTTTTCACTTCTTGAATGATACCATTTTTCTTTCCTAGGTTAGAGTATTCAGCAATAATGACATCATATGTAAACTTTTCCATAGGTGCTGTAAAAAACAGATTGTAAAACAGGAATGCTTTATAGCAGATGCAAATGACATCATTTTATTTAATAAAAAGTGTGTATTTTAACTCTTAAGACTGAAATATGTTTTGTAGAAGTACATAATTTTACCCCAGCTGCTTCACTTTTGAAAATAACATAATCGAAACCTAACACTGATAAAACACAGTGCTTTACAAAAGAGCCGTGACGTACAGTGTGCATGATGGGGTCGGAAGTCTTTGTCCAAAAAATAGAGATTTATGTTTCAGAACTTGATGATTGGACGAATTCACTTTGCCGAGTTAGACAAGCAAAGACCTCATGTGACATCCATTATATTTATTGTATGAAGATTTTTTCAAAAATTTTCATTTACACTTAAAAAGAATATAAAAAGTTTAGTATTTGTTTCAAACTAATAGCAATTGAGACTTCAAGTTTTGAATTAAAATAATCAAATTAGAATATTATTAAAGAAAAAAAAAAAGCTGAATATGGATAAGGGTGGTGCATGATGATGATGAAAATGATAATCAGGTTTAAATTTCAAAGGGAAAAATTCTATGAATGAGTCAAAGTGAAAGAATTTTTTTTCATTTTGGAATACCAGGCCTTAATTGATAATTTTGTCAAAATAATAGATATTTATTATAAATAAATGATTACATAATGATTAAAGTTTAATTTTAATAATTTCTAAAACTGAATTTTATAAAAATAGCATTTTATTAACTTTGCATTCTTTATTGTAACTAATTTTGTAGGCTTATTTTAAATCAATGAAACAAATTCTTCTTAAATATTTTCTTTTGGCAAAATTCGACGGATTCTTCCTTGTTTATGTCAGTGTCTAAAATATCTAGAGCAACATATATAGTAATATACTATTATTTTAACACAATCAAATTTATTGGCAAAGTTATATGAGCAAAAAATTGCATCGAACACAGAACCTTGGCTTACAGAGACTATGCTTTACTCTTTAAATTAACTGGGCCAACAAACAGCAAATATTTTTTTCCACAATTTTTCACTCAGTTGGAAATATTTAATTTTTATGATAACTTTATCAATCAGTTTGTGTTAAAAATAATAGTATATGTACATACCCATTGTTTATATGGAGCTTCTTTACCTGTGGTTTATTTTCTTGGGCTGTCTAAATGGCAGACCAGGTGGTATTACAAATAAAGTTATCTGAACGAAATATGCTTGTCTGTTGTTATCGCAGTTAGCTTAAACAATAAAACATTGGACCTGTAAGCGAAGGATCTGGGTTCGATTCCCTTCCTGGGCAATTTTTTGCTCAGTTGGTAATATTTAGTTTGTATATAATAATAATTTTGTCTTTGCATTTTGTCACAGAATTCATGGGACGAAGCGTTTCCAAGCATACTTACCGATGTTTCATATGCTGAGACTTTCAAATGAAAACCAGGAATAAAAGGAAAAAAAATGTAAAAGTATGACCACACAAATTTAAAAAAGAAATTTATTAAATTAATGACATCAAAAAGCAGGGAAGGATTGGGCTTGGGGGGGGGGGGTAAAGATATCAGATTTTGGATGAGCTTTGCAGCTTTAAGCTTAATATCCATCAGTATACTCATAAAGTTGGTAAAGTTGTTGAATGAGCATTCCAACCGTAACTTAATCCAGCTAAATTTAAAGAACCTGAGATATTTGTGAAGGGTTTAGATAACAGAAAAGCCTCTTATGTTTTTCAGTCAGCCAGATTAATCTTTTTTTCTTTTGGCTTTGTATAAACTTTCTTTGCAAACTCATAGTTTGTATAACTGAGGGTAATAAAAAAAGTGCATATATTTTGTTTGTCAATAAGTCCGATTTCTTTTTCAGATTCATTACAACTAATCTTTGTTGTTTTAGGGTAAATTTGAAAATGGAGAACATACCTTAGAGTATTTCATGGTATGACTTTTGTAAACAGCCCATACCAAAATTTCAATAGAATCTACCTCATCTGAAGATGTGTAATATTTTTTCTTCATTACAAAAAAAAAAAAAAAAAAAAAAGAGTTACCTGAATATAAAAACAGGAAAGAAAAATTATGCATCAAGCATAGATTATGAAACACTTCAATATTTCTTGAATATTGTAACAAATTTTTTTCTTGTTTAATAGAATCCACTGCTTAAGTCAATATTTGAGAAACACATAATACATTTGAAAACAACATTTCAACAATTATCACTTATAGCCAAAAATACACTCTTATTTCTTTTCTGTGTGCAGCTGTAATCTATAGATTTGTTTATGTTCTATATAGTGCGTTAAAACTCAGCAGAGTAAGAAAATGCATAACAGAATTGTTTTATAATTCAGGTGAATAAAAAATGCACTTAAATAGCACACTTCTAGAAACCATAGGTAGTTGTTTTGGTCATATTCCAGTATATGATTTTTGGTTCTACAAAAATCTAACTGCAATTGTAATTCAGTTTTAAAATTCATAAATAAAGAAAATATCTTTAAGCAATTTACACTCATTTAAAATAATGTTTAAGACAGTTTTTATGGTAATCGAATTCATAATCTCACATAATCCGGGGGGGATAATTCTTATCAGTCAGACTAGCATACCACCCTTTATCATTTGCCTGTATTTCTTCATAGTTGAACTTCCTTAACAACATGCATAACTTATTTTCATAAGTATTTCTTTCTAGCTTTAAATTTTTGAAAATTAAATTAGTAGGAGTCTTTGGGTTTTGATTTGAGTTTAACTTATTTTTTGAAAAGACGAGTGTGAATTGAATTTAAACTGAAAGAAATCTGTGATTTTAAATCAAATTTATCAACTGAATTTATTTAATTTGCTTTACAGTTACCTAAATGTTTTTCTTGGCATTAAAGTTAGTTTTTTTTCAGTCTTATAGTATGGAGCAAGGTCCTAAAACAGAAAAGTAGCATACTTTATAGAATTCTGTGAGATGAAAGAGGAATGTAATCTATCACGACCTATAGAATACAAAATTATATCTCAAGCCTTGGCATTCCACTTTGTCACATCCCTGGGGGTACATTTCTCTGCCCAGAAGTCCTTTAATTACAGGAGTTTATGCCTGATCAATTGGAAAATGAATATCATATACCACATAAGCTTTTGTGCCTTTTATGCAGGCTTGGATTCTTGAGGACTTAGTATTCTGATTAGAATTTATTTTGTTTAACTTTGGTGTTGTTTGTTTTTCCATGTAGGATAAAAATAGCATATGCGAATTTAAAAAGTGCTTTTTTATCAAGAAGAACTTGAAAGGACTTACTACTTTGCTAAACCTTTTTCTTACTTTTATTGTTTTATTTAAAAGTTTGTCTTTATTCTTAGTGAAACTACATTAGATTGTACATTTAATTATAAACTTTGATTTAAAAAAGATTGTGAGAAAAATACAAAATGCTTTTAATAATTTAATTTTAAGCTTATTATTTTTAAGATAGTCTTTCTTATAATTTTCATCTTTAAAACTTTTCTAACAATTTTCACCTAAGTCTGAAAAGACGAATATTGTTCTATGGACTTTGATTGGAGACTCAATTTTCAGCTAACCATTTCATGCTTTATAGCATTTTATTTCAGTTGTTTATTATTCTTATAGAAATGAAATATTTATTTTGTTTAATGTAATTTTCTCTGTTTCCAAAAAAAAGAAACATTACTTAACATGTTTAATTCTGTTCTATCTACTACTACAATGATGTTAACACACATGTTAGGCTTATATCGGTAAAATCTTAAGGTAATGAAGCCATGCATAGTTTGAATATATTCATTTTTATTATAGTTTTTGATTTGTCATTGTTATGGCAGTGTGAAATGAGTGGTAAAATTTTTTTAACAAATATTTCATTTGCTCTTTTTCACACAGTTTAAATTAGAAACAGACCTTTTCTAAGAATGTGGAGCATATAAGCTTACATTTTCTGTGTTTCATTATAGTAAACTGCTTATGGATAAAATTCGTATATTTGTTTTTTTATTCTGTTTTTGACATTTTTTAAACCACACATTTTCCTCATTTATTTTATGCCTACTATTATCGGACCTTATAACCTTTCAGTGGCGCAGAATTCGGTTCTAGGGGGGGGGGGGGGTCGAGTTTCTGATAAAGATGATTGCCGATTATTTGAATCGCCGGTTAATAGAATCAGTACTAATTATAATATTTACTGTATAATACTTAAACTCAAAGAGAATCTGTGTAGCAGGAAATCATCATTTTTTAGTATAATGCGCCTCAGAAAAATTATTTAGTTCAAATAACCAATTTTTACTTAACTGACTCGTGTAATATGTATCTTTACAGTTTTAAGTAGATTTTTCGCCATTTAATTGAATCACTTTATTAAATAAAATCTAATTCAATAAAACAGCGAATACCAAACTGCGCCTTAACATTTAAATATTAAGTTTGGTTTTGATTCATATAAGCGGCAATTATAGCAACTTTTTTTAGCTCTGGGAGGGGTTTTAACCCCAAAACCACCCCCTTGGCTGCGCCACTGTAACCTTTTAGCAATTGTGTACATTTATGTCTTTTTGTGCAGTTTAAGGTCGAGTCTACCTGCCAATAGAATTGCATGTGGATCCTGCCCTGGCATAGCTTGATACTGGATATTTTTTAAAATATTTTTTCAATCAAATATGATTCTATTAGTTAAGGGGAATCACCAATACTTTTCATTTCTTTTAAAAAGCTCCTGGTCTTGGAGGGATAAAGGAGCATGTACACTTTTGTGTGCTTAAATTGTATTTTTATTTCTTCTTCAGCAATTAAATTGAGTAAGAATGTTGAAAAACATTGTTATAACATTATTTGAATACAATAAATATTAAAACGTTTACAGCTTTATGAAAAATAAATAGAAATATGTTGCTGTAAAATATTACCATTTAAAAGAGTAATTTTTTAAATAAAGATTTTATATTTCAGATATAAGAAAGCAACACAGAGTAATGTTTTTATGAGCAAAATATATAAAGCTGCTCTCAAATAAATCACTTCTTTCTATTTATCTTCCTTTTATTACAAGTGAACAGTTTATTTTCCCTTTCCTAGTAAGTTCCCCTGTTTCCCATTCTGAAGCATGTCTGAAGACAATTTTACTCAGGAATGTCCTACAAAATCAACTGATATCTGCTCATTAAACTATTATCCACCTGATCTGCTGAATCCTACAACAGGAAAGACATTTATTTGTGGAGAATGCTCCAAAGGATTTTCCAAGAGTTCTAGACTAAAGCTACATTTTACCACACATTCAGGGGAAAAGCGATTTATTTGTGAAATATGCTCTAAAAAATTTTCCCAAAAGGGACATCTCAAGGACCATCTTCGCATACATACAGGTGAAAAGCCATTTACTTGTGAAATATGCTCTAAAAGATTTTCTCAAAAGGGACATCTCACAGGCCATCTTCGCATACATACAGGTGAAAAGCCATTTATCTGTGAAATATGTTCCAATGGATTTTCCAAAAATTCTGATCTTAAGAAACATCTTCGCACGCATACTGGAGAGAAGCCATTTATTTGTGATGTATGCAGCAAGGGATGTGCCACAAGGCATGATCTTAAAAAACATTTACGCATACATACCAAGGAAAAGCCATTTAATTGTGATATGTGTTCTAAAAGATTTTCACATAAGCATAATCTAAAGGAACATCACCTTATACACACTAAAGAAAAGCCCTTTATTTGTAATGTATGTTCCAAAGGATTTCCCACAAATAGACAATTAAATGGACATTATTATACTCATACCAAGGAAAAGCTGTACAGTTGTGAAGTATGTTCTAAAAAATTTTCTCAAAAAAGAAATCTAACTCTGCATTACCGCTTTCATACAAATGAAAAACCATATGTTTGTGATGTGTGAGGCACTTTAAAACACATTTAAAATAAAAGCCATTTTTTGTGAAAAATATCCTTTCCTCAAAATTTTGTGTTAAAAATCAATGCACATTTTCATAGAGATAAAAGTAAAAGCTTTTCATTTGTGGTGCATTCTATAATAGGTTAGGAGCTCTAAATATTCCATTAATACAGGTTTAAAAGGGATTCATTCATAAAACATGTTTGAAAAGATTTGCTGTAATGGTGATTAAAGAGGCATATATTTAAGCAGACAAAAAGTACAGTAATTTTTTCAATAGTTTTTGCTAATAAAGAAATTTTCACTCTGTATGGGCAGTGTCCAATGACTATTGAAATCTATGATGCATAACAAAGCTGAAATGTTTTGTAAGAGTAGTCAAAGGCCTTTCCCAGTGCACCTGAGACCCAGAATTTAAAAATTGTTATAATTAGCTGACAAATTAATTAAAATTTTCAATTAAAAGAAAAATATACATAAATCAACTAAAGCAAAGTTTTTTTTATAAAACTGCAGAACTCGTTCTCACGGAAAATAATTTTTATTTTGAAAACTCATGAGAGAAAGAGTTTGTCAGAATTTCAAGTGTTGCTAGAGATAAATGTACTAAGCAATCTGGAAATGTTCTGAGTGGTTTGATGCCCATTTGTTTAAATTTGTTGGACTAAAAAACTGGAAATTTGTTAAATTCAGATGCAAATTTTTTTTCTCTTTCGAAATTTCTAAACATTTTTGAAATTTTTCATCTAGAAGTGTAAATATCCATTAAAAATTGATTTATATAAATTGATTTAATTTTATTTCAAACACTATGAACAATAAGCAGATGTTTCATAGTCAGATGATTGTTGAAAGCCAGATAATGGATTCAAAATACAGATAATTTTTTATATAAGAACTGTTTTACAAAGAAAAAAAATTGTACAATACTGCATTCACAGATTTTAAACATATGTATTTATATCTTTTTTGCTGCACTGATTCATTTTAAATATTTAATTTACATACAAATCGATTAAGAACTTTTTATTACATAAAAGAAAATCAAATTTTAAGACTCTGATTGCACATTTCTTTTCAAAATCCTTTTGAATAATATAAAATCAATTAGTACATTCTCTGCTATCACATATTTCATTTCATCATGTATTTGAAATATGTAGTGTATTTCTCATTTGCGTCTTTACACCATGAATGTGGAATTTTAAAAACAAAATTGCTTCATATCATCTAAATCTTTCTACAAATGTCTTGGTCGAGTATATCTCAGTATATAAGGAAAGGGCATGTTTACAATCAAACACTTCTGTCAACCAATCTACCACTATATTTTTGGCATTATGATTATAGTCAGATTCATCTTGGCGATGTAGGACAATCATATAGACCTATCAAACGCAGACCAATCAAATTGCTCTAACTCATATGCACATTAGAGTTGTAAAGAACGAATAGGTATTTCTTGCTTATCTGCAGTTATTCGACTCACAGTGACATCGGCTGCCCTTTCCTTATGCACAGTCAGAGGGTTAAAAAGAAAAAAATATTCTTTGATACAGCACATTATTAAAATTTAAGCGTTGCTCCACTAATTATTTTACATCTGATCTTTTATAATAGGTTACATAATATTAGCATATTACTCCTTGGATTTTCAATGGTTATAGTTAACACTATTTCCAAAAATTTATTTCAGCAAATTTCTTAAATTTTTCTTTGAGTTTCCCATCACCTCGACTTATCTGCAGATAAGTTAAATATCCAGGGTTCATACAGAGTTGGGAAGAAAAAATAAATTGTTATGAGATTTCGACTCGACAGAAAAAATTTAACAGACCTAAGATTTTTTTGTATATAACTAATAAATAGTATGGTAAATGACTAATTTGAACATCGCATTGCAGTAAAACATTATTTGGGATGTGATTTGAATAATTTTACTTGTGTTTTTTACGACACTACAAAACTACATACATACCGTATTTTCGGGCGTATGCGCCGCACACAGCGTAAGCGCCGCACCTCCGAAAAGGCATTAAAATAAAACAAATATTTGTCAGAAGCGCCGCACCGCCGTATGCGCCGCACTTGCGAAAATACATCAAAATGCTAAAAATTGCTTTATATTGTGTTTTTTCGCGTTTTTTTAACATTTGTAATATAAATCTAATTTTAAATTTAGCATATTTTGTACATTTTTTATGATAAAATTAAATTTGAATTCGTGCAACCTTTTTTTCGTGATTTTTTAATACGTTTTTAATAGTTTGTAACGAGGTTTGCAGTGTTTTATCGTGATATTTGACAAAATTTGCAGGGTTTTATCCCGATATTTGACGAATTTGCAGAGTTTTTTCGCGATACTTGAAAAAATTTGCGTTTTTTATGGGGATGAGCAAGGAATGAATCATGATGAATTGAATGAATAATGAAACATGAATTTTGATACTTAAAGCAATGCTTGAAAACATTTGTTTTTTTTTTAACGTAAATTCTGTCCAAAAAGCGCAGAGAAAAGGAGAAATTTGTAAAATAAGCATAAAAAGAATGAAATCTATTTAAAAAATCTCGAAAAAACACATATTTCATTAAAAATCATGCCTTCCTCATTCGCCTTAGAGAACGGTATGAATCACGATGACATGAATGAATCTTGAATCTTTGATTAAATATTTGTTTTTTCGAGATTTTTTAATAGATTTCATGCTTTTTTTTTTTTTTCAAATTTCTCCTTTTTTTCTGCGTTTTTTCTCCTGGATTTTCGTTTTTTCTCGTTTTTTTACCGTTTATTTATACATACGCCATATTTGCGTTTTTTCTAACATTTTTTTTGACAATTCTTTTACGTTCTTTTTGGCGTTCCTTTGAGAAATTCATGATTTTTCCTCGATCTTTTGACATAATTTTTTTTAGAGATTTTTTGACATATTTCGCGTTTTTACTGCAATCTTTCGTCGAAATGTGGGCTTTTTAGCGATATTTCGGCGAAATTCTTGATTTTTTTTTATCCTTTCAATAAATTTCCGGTTGTTTTTCGTGATTCTTTGGCGAAATTAGCGTTTTTTTCAGCGATTTTTTTTACAGTGGGGACCAGCGTTTGATTGGGAAGGGCGGATTAATGGGATTTTACGATAGTAAAATAGTAGTTTTTCAAGTGATCCTTTCATGAAATACACATTTTTTTCTTTTTACATATTCGCGTTTTGATCTTTGATAAAAGTCGTGTTTTTTCTTCCGATCCTTTGATAATATTCTTGCTTTTTCTGCGAATGATTGACAGAAATTAGGCTATCATTTGTCGAAATTCGCGATATTTTTTATGCTTTGCATTTTCTTCCTGATGATTAACTTTTCACAATTTTCAGAAAAATTGCGATCAGAATCACCTCTGTAATAAATATCGCTGCAAGGGGAAAAAATATATCGTATCCGCCGCCCCGGCAGAAGCGCCGCAGTAAGCATAATTTTAACTTTTAAACTCGTATGCGCCGCGGCGCTTACGCCCGAAAATAAGGTAGTAATTAATTGACAATATGTAAATATATATCCCATAAATTAATGTTGAGTCAGTATATCTATAAATAGAACAATCTAAATAGCATGGTAAGGTTGAACATGTAAAGCAATATCCAATCCTTCAACAATGTGGATAAAAATCTGTATTGGCTAACACATATACGCACACGCACACAAAAAAGAGCAGAAATTGAGCACTTGCAATGGTAAATCTAATTGTTCTTTTACTCGCCAAATGGAGTATTTTGTCATAATTTGGCACAGTGGCGAGCAACAGTGAGAACCCTGGATAAAACTCATTTTACACCTTCTAAAAGGACTATCGCATTTTTATTGCACCTGGTCTATAGTGATGAGCAAAATTGTTCTTTTAAGGAATCATTTACCTAAATGAATGAATTCGTTAAAGTCATTCCTTTAGGATTTTTTTTTTTTTTTCAGAACAATTCTGATGAAAGAAATGATTCCGATAAAAAAGGAACGATTCCGAAAATAAAGGATTGATTGTAAAACAAAAAGATTCCAAGGGAGGGGGGGGGGAGAGTTTATTTCATTGATCTCTGTGTGCAATTAATCCAGCAGTTATTTCTAATCACCATAATACAAGCATTCCCTGAATTTATGGCATTGAGCATAATTACTCTTAAAAAAATTAACATTGGTTGACTTTTTATTTACCTCTAAACTTTATCCATGAAATTTTACTGAAGCTTTGGTTTTGGCCATCATGGTAGTGTAGCGATGAGTTCGATTTTCAGTGTAATCATTGATTTCCCCTTGAAAAAACACTGTCAAACAACCCTCCATTTATATTTTTATTTTATGTAGGATACACTGTACTCCCGATTATCCGTGCTAATTAATGCACGGGTGCACACGGATAATCGAAAAACACGGATAATCCGAAAATGATCAAACACGCAGAAGAGTGTGTATATTTGGAGGATATAAGTAAAGTACACAGTGGTATATAAAATACTTCGGGTTTAATTACGATACTCTGCTAATACAAAAAAGTAATACATTAAGTATTAGTAATGAAATATGTAATAAAATTTGCCATAACTTAATACACTTGTACTTACATATACCATTACATGTACTTAACACTTGTACTTACATAACTTGTACTTACATATTTACTGTCAGTTGCTTTTCTGGAAGAAGTCTGTTATATTTGTTTGTCTGCGAGCCAACGTGGCATTTTTCCTTATAATTTGGCGAACATTGCGCACAGATATGACATCATTGAATTCGAAATTAGTATTATGATGACCCATGTAGTCTAACAGTTGATCTACGCACTTCAGTGCTGTTTCGTGACTCACACTTGTTGCATCATGTTCATCTTCACTCTCTTCCTGTTCTTTGACTTCGCTTTGCTCGCCTGAAACTGCATCCACTATTCCTTGATCTGAAAGAATTTTATAGCCTTTTTCGTTTTCATCTTCGTTCATCCAATCTTCTACATTTTCTTCATCAACATTTTGAAATCCATCAAAATCAGAAATAATTTCAACAATTTCAGAAGCTTGTATTTTAGTATTTCTGTTTGCAGAATTATCTGCATGTATGACCCCAGGCATCAATTTTTTCCAAGCATGATGCAACGTCGAGTTTTGTATTTCATCCCAAGCTTCAGCAATAAGCTGCACTGCATCAAAAATCGTGAGCTTCTTCCAAAATTTAACGAGATTTTCATCTTCTTCCAATAGCAGTCTCAAAAGATTTCTTCTGTAGATGCGCTTCATTGTTGAGATAACTCCTTGGTCCATTGGCTGGATGAGTGAAGTTACGTTTGGAGGCAAGAACTTTACAAAAATATCTCCATCACATGACGAAATATCATCCGGATGGCATGGCGCATTGTCAATTAAAAGAACTGCTTTTTTGGGTAGACCTTTTTTTCGTAGCCACTCGCTCACTTGTGGTACAAATTTGTCATGAAACCACCTTCTAAACAAGTCGGTATCCATCCAAGATGATGATTGAGAATAATAATGAACAGGTATTTTGTTTTCAAAATTCTTCCCGAAAGATCTAGGATTTTTAGACTTTCCTATAACAAGGGGTTTCAACCTGAATGTTCCGGAGGCGTTTGCACAGCACATCACAGTTACTCTCTGCTTTGAAGTTTTAAAACCTGGAGTTTCTTTCTCTTCTTGGGATGCTAATGTTTTAGTTGGGAGGCATTTCCAGTACATACCGGTCTCATCAGCATTAAAAATTTGATCGAGAGACAATTCTTCTTTTTTCCTGTACTCATCAAATTCTTTAATAAATGAATCGGCAGCTGAATAATCTGCACTTAACTGTTCTCCTTTTAATTGTACTTCTCTAATACCATAACGTTTTTTAAACCGAGTCAGCCAACCTGAAGATGCATTAAATGGGGCTTCAATGCCTAAAGCCTTGTGAAAAAACAATGCTTTCTCTAAGCATATAGGACCAGAGATGGGAATGCCTTCTGATCGTTTTTGCTTCACCCACTGAATCATGCAAGCATCAAGGGTTTCAAAAGATGATTTTTTAACTGCTTTTCTTGTCGTTGAAGCTGCTCCACTATCACAATCACGAGTAAATTCCATCAATTTCTGCTTTTGTTTTCTGAAGTCTCGTACAGTCTGTATGCCAACATCTAACTCCAAAGCTAATTTTTGGACAGATTCTCCTTTTTCAAGCCTAGAAATTGCATCCAGTTTTTGTTTAATTGTTAAAACTCTTTTGCGCCGTTTCGGAGGCTGTGTAAATTCACTCATTCTGAAAAAGTTATTAAACACACGGAAAAAATAAACAGCTCTGACAACAGTCAATACAAAACACACTCTTAGTAACTGGCGATAAGAACACGAAATGGTTCATCCGGGGTTCGAAGAAACGAAAGAATGTATGGGGAGTGAAAAAAAAGGAGGGGGGAAAAAGGATTAAAACAAATCTCTTTTTCTTTATCAGCTTAGCAACTGTCACCTGTTACACGCTTGCACCTGCTACTGAAAGAGACCATTGCATTTGTTTGTCGCAAAAGAAACCCGTTTTGCTTTGTCCTTTTTCCCTTCCTAGATGCTAGTCTTACAAGGTAATCCAAAAACAGCGTTTAGAACAGAGGCGCCATTTCACATTTTTCTTGGGGGGGGGGGGGCAGACACCCTAAAATTCATGGTTTCTATGCATTTTTAGGCCACTTTGAGGGCTCACTATTGGTAAATTCTAAGAAATGAAATTTCTTGAGGGGGGGGGGGGCATTTCCCCCCCAGCCACCCCCAAATGGCGCCCCTGATTTACAAAATTATTAAATCTCATTCCATCACGATCTGTCACGTTAAACGCAGTTTTTCTTTCTTTCTTTTTCTTTTCTTTTTTTTCGCTCCTGAATGAGAACAGGAAAAAACGAGAAAATTTAAATTTTTGGGCTGCACGGATAATCCGCAAAACGGATAATCCGCACACGGATAATCGGGAGTACAGTGTATTTTATTATTGATCACATATTTGTCACCAGGTTCTATGAATTTTTCAGCACCAAAATCTATCCTTATGTAATCGTTCTTTTACAAATAGGTCCTCAGAAATCGACACTTTTAAGGTGTGTTTTCACTGGTGGTTCTAACGACCTAAAAAACCTTAGCAACCCAAGATCTTAACCTAAGAGCGTTTTCACTGGTAACAGATAAACCTTTAGGCCAACCAATCAAAGGCAAGTTTTTAGTGTGCAAACATCTATTTTACGATTTTAACAGCCTACAGAGACAGACCGATCAGTTGTCAATTAATTATAAATAAATAAATTTTTGTTGCTCTCATTATGATAATAATAAATATTTTGTACAGATCATCATAAAAATATTTGAGTGTTTTTCACCACTTACGGGCCTTAAATAATGCCCCACAAATGATTTACACAATCCCCCACAGTACATTTCATCCAAGCTTTTAACTTAAAATAAATAAAAAACACAGAAGTAATTTTTCACTTCTAAGATACAGTGATAAATGAAACACTTTGTCTAGGTTGTTATGTACATTCTAATTAAGTATATGTCTGTTGATTTTCGCATTATAAGAACATTGTGGGGTTATTCCATGTCAAGTGTCCTAAATTTTGGCATGGTTCCCGCTCGACCCTTTTCGATTTTTATGAAATTGATACAGAATATACATGTAGGTATATGATGAACATTTGGAAACTGTTTAGTGCAAAAAGTTGTATAGTTGGAAAACCAGGGATCTATTTGTACCAATCACTATTTCATGCTTGTAGAAAAAACGGCCAAATCATGAAGTTTGGCATCATATTGCTCATGATATATGAAACCTTACTTATTGAAAATAGGTGATCTAGTACAACTTTTTGTGCTAAAAAATGTAATTGCAGTATTAAAAATCACAAATCAAAACGATCGTGATTACTAGGCCTCAAAGTAGGCCGTACGGCCAATCTGGTTGAATTTTACCCTTACTTTAACATGCTGTAACTACTGCAAATATTATTTTAAAAATTTCTCGTATATCGTAAAATATATTGTAAAGCCGCTACAGTTGTTTTCTGATTGCTTAAATATTCATTAAATTGTAATGTTCAAAATCTAATAAAAAATTAAAATCGTCGGTTTTGCCCCATATTCAAAAGTGTATACCTCAAAAGGGACACTTCTGATTTGGTTACAATTAGTACCACTGGAAAGAGCATATCTTAATTTATAAAAAAAACTTTATTTCATTTTGGGCCTCTTAGATACAGAAAGAAAATAATAAAATTCGAAAACCTGTTGTACAAGATAATCCAGATACATACAAGAAAGGTATATATTATGACAGGGTCTTTCAACATATTTTGCACCATTCTCTTTTATTACAACGATTAATGCATATAATAATTATCACTTTTTCTGGTCACAGTTACTTCCTCTTTATCATTATGAGTGATTTGTAACCGCATTGCCAATGAGTTATATCCAATAACCAGGCAAGACTACCTACTGGTTGGTTATTGCATGTTTAACAAGATTTATACAAAAATATTCCTTTTCTCTTCCAATTTATGCTTTACATTACTGTTAAAACATTCTGTATCAAGATTTTAGCTCTATGGATTCTAATGATTATGATCAGAGTCAATGCAGCATTGGCTGTGCCAATAATTCTCAGATCCATTTGACGACTTATTGTACACATAAAGGTGTTAAGCTTTTTAAAGAATTTTCCTCTGAAGAACAGGAGTTAATTAATCGCCGAAGTTTATTGCAACTTGAAGAAAATTCTCAAATATGCTTTCATTTCGAAACATTGCTTTTGCATAAATTTGAGTTTCTTCAGCGAACATGCTGTAATCCCAGGGGCGGATCCAGAGGATCGTTTTGGGGGAGGGGGGGGATACTAAAAAACATAGAATCAACATAGTCATACTTTCTATTCATGAAATCTTTCCTTGTACAGTTATTATTAAATGAATGATCAAATGAAATGCTTTTCTGCGATCTTCTGACGAAATACATTTTTCTCCGCGATCTTTTGACTAATTTCGCGCTCTTTTTGCGACTATTTGACGGAATTCGCATTTTTTGGCTTTTTTGACGAAATTGACTCTTTTCTGCGATATTTTGACAAAGTTAGCAATTTTTTGCATCCCTTAGAGAAAAGTAGCTCAATTTTTGACGAAATTGAAGTTTTTTCCGCGACACTTTGACAAAACTCGCGCTTTTCCAGCGATCCTATGTCAAAATTCGTACTTTTTCCAAGTTTCTGTGCCTTTCCTTTTCGCAACCTTTTGAAAAAAGTAGCGCTCTTTCCGCGAACTTTTGACGAAATTCGAGCGTTTTACACGACACTTTGACAAAAATCGCGCCTTTTCAACGATCCTTTGTCGAAGTTCACGTTTTTTACGCGATCCTCTGTCAAAATTCGCGTTTTTTCCGCGACCCTGTGATGAAATTCGAGCTTCTTCAGCGACCCTTTGACGAAATTCGCACTTTTTCGCTGTACTTTGACAAAATTAGCAATTTTTTGCAACCCTTTGAAAAAAGTAGCGCTCTTTCCGCGAACTTTTGAGGAAATTCGAGCTTTTTACACGACACTTTAACAAAAATCGCGCCTTTTCAGCGATCCTATGTCGAAGTTCGCATTTTTTACGCGATCCACTGTCAAAATTCGCGTTTTTTCCGCGACCCTGTGATGAAATTCGAGCTTTTTCAGCGATCATTTGACGAAATTCGCGCTTTTTCACGATACTTTGAGAAAATTAGTGCTTTTTCAGCGATCCTATGTCGAAGTTTTCGTTTTTTACGCTAACCCCTGTCGAAATTTGCATTTTTTCCGCGACCCTATGATGAAATTCGCGCTTTTCCTGTAATAATTTGACGAAATTTGCGCTTTTTCGCGATACTTTGACAAAATTAGCGTTTTTTAGCAATTCTATGTCGAAGTTCGCGCTTTTTCAGCGATCCTATGTCGAAATTAGTACTTTTTCCGCGATACTTTGCCTTCCCTTTATCCAACCTTTTAACGAAATTTGCTCTTTTTCCGCGATACTTTGCCTTCCCTTTATCCAACCTTTTGACGAAATTTGCTCTTTTTCCGCTATATTTTGACAAAATTAACGTTTTTTTTTTTTTTTTTGCAAACATTTGAAAAAATTCGTGCTTTCTCCTTGACCTTTTGACGACATTCGAGCTTTTTCCGCGACACTTTGACAAAACTCGCGCTTTCAGCGATCTTGTGTCAAAATTCGCGTTTATTACCGATCCTTTGTCGAAATTCTTTTTTTTTGCGCGACCTTTGACAAAATTCGTGTTTTTTCCGCGATCTTTTGTTGAAATTCGCTCTTTTTCCGCGACACTTTGACAAAATTAGCGCTTTTTAGCGACATTTTAATGAAATTCGCGTTTTTTTCCGGAACAATAGAATGTCTCCGGCGGAGTCGCAGAAATCCCTTCTGGAAAAAGTCTGAATTCAATACTGGTTTGGGGGGGCGATCGACCCGATCGCCCCCCCCCCCCCCGTGGATCCGCGCCTGTGTAATCCTTTCACTTAAGACAATCATTGCCTACGAAAATCTTTGCAGTCCATCAATTTAGAAAGTTCTAATCATTTGACAGACTAAGAAGCTAAGAAACTAAGAAAAATGTCAAACCAGACCAAAAAAATATGTAGATTTCCTAAATGATAGTTGACAGGCAGCACGCAATGGTAATACAATGAAAAAAGCAGTGGTATTGTAACTCGCCTTTAGACCTCTAGAGGGCTAGCATTTTGTTACAATCGTGAATTGCATTTTGAGGATCCACTTGCAGTTTTTTTATATACCCCAGTAGTAGTGCCAGCATGGTAAAAATGAATTTCTCAATTCTTTATGTTACTGCCCCGAATGCCTTGCTGTAATTCTGGCACTGGCATTGGAAAGTTTTTGATGTTATAATGGCGACATATGGACACACACACACATTAACAGACAGACATTTTGTAGGGTTTTAGAAATTTAAGTCACATTCTGTCCCACAGGGCAACCGACTTGTGGGTTGGTTTGCCCTAAATCAGATAAAGCTGTTTCCTCCCTCGAGTGAAGTTAATAGTTACAAAATTTGCTACAAGTACAGTTGACTCTCATTAATTCAAATTCATCGGGACATGAGATATGTTCGAATTATCCAAAGCTTGAATTATGGAAAGTATAAGAGAAAAACATGTTTAAAGGGGTACTATAACAAAAGATTTAATGTTATAGTATTTTTTCAATCTATTTCGGTCGTTATCATTAGAATATGACTTAATATTAAATAAAAAGATATAAATACATAAATTAATTAAGGAATTAAGAACAAGCACAATGGAAGAACGGTTAGAGGCACACAGGGCTATAAGAAAGCGAGTATCAAATGAATAGGATTATATGTATACTAGTTTCAGAATAATTCTGACAAAAATGAAAGAAAAAAGTTATTTTAAGGATCTGAAGTCCATGTAAAAATAAGGAAAAATGAAAAATCAGGATTCTCGTTAGTTCAAATTAAATAAAGTCAACAGAAAATGAGTTTGAATAAATGAAAAATTTTATTATTTTTCTGCCCTTGAAAATTTTGATATTCCATGTTTAACTCCAATCAAGCAAAGATTTGATTTATCCGGTTTTGAATTAATGAGAATCGATTGTATTAGGTTTGAATAATCTTATATCATTTAATAATTTTTAAAAAATAATTTTCTTGAATAATTAATGATTTTCAGAGCAAAAATTGTGAAAAATTGTCATTGCTCTAAAATAAAAATTTCTAGTCACAGAAAAATGCAGTCTGCCATGATAGACCGGGAAGCGACAGTTCAGATGATAATCACTTCATGGCTGAAATTTCAGAATTAGTTAAAACTTGATTCGCATATTAAAACAAAATTGGTCTGTCAAGTCAAGTCTTGGTGGAAAACACCTAAATATCCTTATTTTAGTGGTTGATTCATAGGTTTACCATAGTGTTTTTGTTTTCCTGCTCTCGGTCCCCCATGTTTTCATATATTTTGATGCAAGAAAACACAATGATAAACCTACGAGTTAACTGCTAAAATCATCTTTTCAGGTGTTTTCAACTAAGATATACATGACAGATCAATTATGTTTTAATATGCGATTCGAGTTTTAACTGATTCTGAAATTTCAGCTGTGAACTCAATGAAACGATTGTCTGTGCTGCCACATCCCGTTTGAGAAGTCTTGAGCATAATCCAGTGAATATAGATTGTAAATTGTCTTCTTTTAATGGAGTACAACATGCGTCCAGGTAGTGCTCATATGGTCAACGAATTTCTCAAAAGTGAGGATATTCATTGATGGATTGGCCAGCTAGATCTTCAGACTTATATCATATGTCTGTGATGCTCTAAGGAAGAAAACATGTTCCACTTCACAGTACTATACAGAGGCTGGAAATAGCATTGCTTGAGGAGTCAGACCATTGTTGAATTCAGTGTTTCTGCAGAAGGAATTTCTGCAGCTCTGGAGAAGGGGAGACATTTTGGAGAGCCGAGAGGGGGACGAGAATTACACTTTTTAACCATTGAAAACACAAAAATTTCAAAATTTCTGAGGGGGCAGAAACATTTTATTGCTCCAAAATTGCACAGAACTTTTTCAAAAGGACGCACAAACTTTACTTGCACTGGGGTGCTGAATATGCAGCTACGCCACTGATAATAACTTTTAAGAAAATTATAGATACCCATTAACAGTCTACAGTTAGACTCACTGGATAAAAGAGCCACATACACTGACATGTTTGTACATTTAGCTCCGAGAATTTGGATATTGTGAAAATCAGATATGTGTTAAATTGATAAATATTTTGCTATTGCTATGCAAAAAAGAAAGTTAAAACCAAAAATATTTGAAACATGGA
The DNA here is from genome assembly GCA_964019185.1 of Maratus speculifer. Taxonomy (NCBI): domain Eukaryota; kingdom Metazoa; phylum Arthropoda; class Arachnida; order Araneae; family Salticidae; genus Maratus; species Maratus speculifer. The sequence goes on from CAXHSM010000001.1 coordinate 6,937,675, forward strand.
CTAAAAACATGGAAGGTAAAAGATATTTATTTAAAATTAACCTTCTTTTTTTTTTTTTTTTTTTTTTTTTTTTTTTTTTTTTTTTTTTTCACACAATAATTAACTTTTTAGTAACATCTTTCTTTGATGACTGTTTGTGTTGTAATGAAAGCATAACTTTAAAGAGTGAGTTTATGTGAGGCATTTTTTTTCCATGATCCTTCAGAAATTTTCTGTTATGTTCATGATCCTTTGACAAAATTTGCTTTTTTCTTCCTGATCTTTTGAAGAATTTGCATTTTTTCATGAACCTTCCTTTGAGCATTCCTGTGATAAAATACGCATATTTTCAACAGTCCTCTGACCAAGTTTACATTTTCTCATGGTTTTCTCACAAAATTCTTATTTTTCACTTCTCCAAACCCCTGATCTTTTAATAAAAATCTTGTTTTTCTGCAACTTTTGATGAAGCTATATATTTTTTCTGTGATTGATTGACAAATTAATTTTTTTTTGACGACTATTAGTCGAAATTCACAATAATTTTTTACATTTCGAATTTTTGTACTGATGACTTTTCACAATTTTCGGAAATATTTGGAACAGAATCACCTTTGTAGTACACATTGCTGTCCCCAAGGGGGAAAAAAATTACCATATTCACCGCACACAGCAGAAGCAATACACTAAGTATGTTTTTAACTTATAAACTCATAAACGCAATGGCATTTATTCCCTAAAATACAGTAAATGAAAGTTTTCATTTAATTTTTAAGGTTAAGTGAATCTTATACAAGATTCTTTTGTTTAGTTTTACTTCAAAATCTCTAACAAAAATCAGGTAAAAAACTATTCTATCCCCCCCCCCATTTCCGCTCTCATAGAAACCTCCCATTTATATACGCAACAATTTTCCTGTTCATTTACTATAATTTCTTACCTGTAAGTTGCGTATCAAACAATTTACGTTCAGACCCAGAATTTTATTTCATAAAATGTAGTTAATTAAATCACAAAAAAAATTTAACTTCAATTATTATTTTCTATATCATTTATTTGGCCATGTCATATCCTCTTCGCCCCTGAAGACTAGTAAGACTCTAAAAAAATAAATATTTTTTGAAGCTATTTTTCCATACTATGGATTGGAAATAAACATATTTATATTTTTATGCATACTATACGGATAACAGATTTAGGTACACATATGTGTACCTGAGTTTTCAGTTACGAAATAGCCTATTTTTCTCAACTAATAAAATGCATATAAAATAATTAATGATTTATATAGTATAATGTTTTTTATATATATTGAAATGAAATTCTACTATTAATTAAAGATATAAAGAAATTTAAATGGTATTTATTGAACCATTTATTTTTTATAATTACAGAAATAATATTTATTTTGGATGAAAATTCTCATAGCAATTATTTTTAAGATACATAAATAGATTCTGCATTTGTACATGTTACTCAGGTTCTGGATTTACATCCAAATAAATAATATTCTGAAACGTTTTTAAATCCATATATTATATACAGTTGAAGATCTATATAACACAAACTTAAAAATGCAAGGTTGTGCATTATATGGATGCACATTTCACACATCATTAAATTTACCTCATAAATACAGTAGACTCCCTCAAATCTGCACAGCTTGGGACCAGAGGTTTTGCGGATTTTAGAATTTTGCAGATTTCTGGTCATTGCTTTGTTTACATTTAAAAAAAAATAATTTGAATGTAATTAATAATGAAATCAAAAGTATAATGAATGCATACAATATACTAAAATATTAAAATAAGTAATAAACTAAAATGATAAAAATTTAGATATTTTTAAAAATGATTAAAATACTAAAAGGAAAGATCAAGTTAATAATCAATAATGTACAATTAAATATTCATTATAAAAGAGGAAATGTGTTTTTCCTAAATTATTCAATGAAACTTGCCTCATAAAGGTACATATATCTAATTCACATCAGGATCATAAAATAATGAAACTTTATTTCCAGTTTAGCCAGACTTAATAACCAAAAAAGCTTGATTACATACATAAATGGTATATTTGGTGAGATTGTGATTATACCAATGATATTAGCAATATCTTTATTTTTTCAGAAATGAATTATTCTTTCTTCATGAAAAAACATGAATTCAATAACCTTAACAAAAATTATAAATTAAAAAATTTATGGAATCTGTATAAAACTGAAAAAATCAA
>CAXHSM010000001.1:6939985-6977985 GCA_964019185.1 Maratus speculifer
AATTACGCAATAATTATATGTTTTAAATTTCAAACAATTAAAACACATTTGAAACTTTTTTCCCCATTGACCGTAATGTAACGGAATCCTTTTGATTGTCCCTGTAATTGATCTATCCATCCGATTTTTATAAAATTTGAAATGACTCAACAAAATTATGTTATAATTATGTATTTTAAATTTCAAATGATTCGATTGGGTAATTTCTGCGTTGTTATATGTGGACAGACAGACAGACAGACGGACGGACTGAGCAACAACAATAGGTGCTACATATTTACACAATTACGAACGCACCTGAAAATTACTATTCTTACCATAAACATTAATGAAAATGAGTAATATAATGAATGATTTGGTCCAAGCATATTTGGACAATGTTTATAAAGTAAATTTAAGATTGTCTGGAATGATGTATATTATGCAAAAAATTATAATCTAGATGACTCCTGGTAACAAGGAATGCAGTATAAAGTATTATATGTTTCATGCTTATTTGGTTATACTGTAGACTCCCTCAAATCTGCACTCCTAAAATCCGCACATATTTTATGGATGTAAACAATGAAACTTTCAGTTCAGATGTAGGTGCAAAAATTGATTTTTTCAGTTTTATACAGATTCCATAAATTTTTTAATTTATAATTTTTGTTAAGGTTATTGAATTCATGTTTTTTCATGAAGAAAGAATAATTCATTTCTGAAAAAATAAAGATATTGCTAATATCATTGGTATAATCACAATCTCACCAAATATACCATTTATGTATGTAATCAAGCTTTTTTGGTTATTAAGTCTGGCTAAACCGGAAATAAAGTTTCATTATTTTATGATCCTGATGTGAATTAGATATATGTACCTTTATGAGGCAAGTTTCATTGAATAATTTAGGAAAAACACATTTCCTCTTTTATAATGAATATTTAATTGTACATTATTGATTATTAACTTGATCTTTCCTTTTAGTATTTTAATCATTTTTAAAAATATCTAAATTTTTATCATTTTAGTTTATTACTTATTTTAATATTTTAGTATATTGTATGCATTCATTATACTTTTGATTTCATTATTAATTACATTCAAATTATTTTTTTTAAAATGTAAACAAAGCAATGACCAGAAATCTGCAAAATTCTAAAATCCGCAAAACCTCTGGTCCCAAGCTGTGCAGATTTGAGGGAGTTTACTGTATTTATGAGGTAAATTTAATGATGTGTGAAATGTGCATCCATATAATGCACAACCTTGCATTTTTAAGTTTGTGTTATATAGATCTTCAACTGTATATAATATATGGATTTAAAAACGTTTCAGAATATTATTTATTAGGATGTAAATCCAGAACCTGAGTAACATGTACAAATGCAGAATCTATTTATGTATCTTAAAAATAATTGCTATGAGAATTTTCATCCAAAATAAATATTATTTCTGTAATTATAAAAAATAAATGGTTCAATAAATACCATTTAAATTTCTTTATATCTTTAATTAATAGTAGAATTTCATTTCAATATATATAAAAAACATTATACTATATAAATCATTAATTATTTTATATGCATTTTATTAGTTGAGAAAAATAGGCTATTTCGTAACTGAAAACTCAGGTACACATATGTGTACCTAAATCTGTTATCCGTATAGTATGCATAAAAATATAAATATGTTTATTTCCAATCCATAGTATGGAAAAATAGCTTCAAAAAATATTTATTTTTTTAGAGTCTTACTAGTCTTCAGGGGCGAAGAGGATATGACATGGCCAAATAAATGATATAGAAAATAATAATTGAAGTTAAATTTTTTTTGTGATTTAATTAACTACATTTTATGAAATAAAATTCTGGGTCTGAACATAAATTGTTTGATACGCAACTTACAGGTAAGAAATTATAGTAAATGAACAGGAAAATTGTTGCGTATATAAATGGGAGGTTTCTATGAGAGCGGAAATGGGGGGGGGGATAGAATAGTTTTTTACCTGATTTTTGTTAGAGATTTTGAAGTAAAACTAAACAAAAGAATCTTGTATAAGATTCACTTAACCTTAAAAATTAAATGAAAACTTTCATTTACTGTATTTTAGGGAATAAATGCCATTGCGTTTATGAGTTTATAAGTTAAAAACATACTTAGTGTATTGCTTCTGCTGTGTGCGGTGAATATGGTAATTTTTTTCCCCCTTGGGACAGCAATGTGTACTACAAAGGTGATTCTGTTCCAAATATTTCCGAAAATTGTGAAAAGTCATCAGTACAAAAATTCGAAATGTAAAAAATTATTGTGAATTTCGACTAATAGTCGTCAAAAAAAAATTAATTTGTCAATCAATCACAGAAAAAATATATAGCTTCATCAAAAGTTGCAGAAAAACAAGATTTTTATTAAAAGATCAGGGGTTTGGAGAAGTGAAAAATAAGAATTTTGTGAGAAAACCATGAGAAAATGTAAACTTGGTCAGAGGACTGTTGAAAATATGCGTATTTTATCACAGGAATGCTCAAAGGAAGGTTCATGAAAAAATGCAAATTCTTCAAAAGATCAGGAAGAAAAAAGCAAATTTTGTCAAAGGATCATGAACATAACAGAAAATTTCTGAAGGATCATGGAAAAAAAATGCCTCACATAAACTCACTCTTTAAAGTTATGCTTTCATTACAACACAAACAGTCATCAAAGAAAGATGTTACTGAAAAGTTAATTATTGTGTGAAAAAAAAAAAAAAAAAAAAAAAAAAAAAAAAGAAGGTTAATTTTAAATAAATATCTTTTACCTTCCATGTTTTTAGTAGATGTTTCAAATATTTTTGGTTTTAACTTTCTTTTTTGCATAGCAATAGCAAAATATTTATCAATTTAACACATATCTGATTTTCACAATATCCAAATTCTCGGAGCTAAATGTACAAACATGTCAGTGTATGTGGCTCTTTTATCCAGTGAGTCTAACTGTAGACTGTTAATGGGTATCTATAATTTTCTTAAAAGTTATTATCAGTGGCGTAGCTGCATATTCAGCACCCCAGTGCAAGTAAAGTTTGTGCGTCCTTTTGAAAAAGTTCTGTGCAATTTTGGAGCAATAAAATGTTTCTGCCCCCTCAGAAATTTTGAAATTTTTGTGTTTTCAATGGTTAAAAAGTGTAATTCTCGTCCCCCTCTCGGCTCTCCAAAATGTCTCCCCTTCTCCAGAGCTGCAGAAATTCCTTCTGCAGAAACACTGAATTCAACAATGGTCTGACTCCTCAAGCAATGCTATTTCCAGCCTCTGTATAGTACTGTGAAGTGGAACATGTTTTCTTCCTTAGAGCATCACAGACATATGATATAAGTCTGAAGATCTAGCTGGCCAATCCATCAATGAATATCCTCACTTTTGAGAAATTCGTTGACCATATGAGCACTACCTGGACGCATGTTGTACTCCATTAAAAGAAGACAATTTACAATCTATATTCACTGGATTATGCTCAAGACTTCTCAAACGGGATGTGGCAGCACAGACAATCGTTTCATTGAGTTTACAGCTGAAATTTCAGAATCAGTTAAAACTCGAATCGCATATTAAAACATAATTGATCTGTCATGTATATCTTAGTTGAAAACACCTGAAAAGATGATTTTAGCAGTTAACTCGTAGGTTTATCATTGTGTTTTCTTGCATCAAAATATATGAAAACATGGGGGACCGAGAGCAGGAAAACAAAAACACTATGGTAAACCTATGAATCAACCACTAAAATAAGGATATTTAGGTGTTTTCCACCAAGACTTGACTTGACAGACCAATTTTGTTTTAATATGCGAATCAAGTTTTAACTAATTCTGAAATTTCAGCCATGAAGTGATTATCATCTGAACTGTCGCTTCCCGGTCTATCATGGCAGACTGCATTTTTCTGTGACTAGAAATTTTTATTTTAGAGCAATGACAATTTTTCACAATTTTTGCTCTGAAAATCATTAATTATTCAAGAAAATTATTTTTTAAAAATTATTAAATGATATAAGATTATTCAAACCTAATACAATCGATTCTCATTAATTCAAAATCGGATAAATCAAATCTTTGCTTGATTGGAGTTAAACATGGAATATCAAAATTTTCAAGGGCAGAAAAATAATAAAATTTTTCATTTATTCAAACTCATTTTCTGTTGACTTTATTTAATTTGAACTAACGAGAATCCTGATTTTTCATTTTTCCTTATTTTTACATGGACTTCAGATCCTTAAAATAACTTTTTTCTTTCATTTTTGTCAGAATTATTCTGAAACTAGTATACATATAATCCTATTCATTTGATACTCGCTTTCTTATAGCCCTGTGTGCGTCTAACCGTTCTTCCATTGTGCTTGTTCTTAATTCCTTAATTAATTTATGTATTTATATCTTTTTATTTAATATTAAGTCATATTCTAATGATAACGACCGAAATAGATTGAAAAAATACTATAACATTAAATCTTTTGTTATAGTACCCCTTTAAACATGTTTTTCTCTTATACTTTCCATAATTCAAGCTTTGGATAATTCGAACATATCTCATGTCCCGATGAATTTGAATTAATGAGAGTCAACTGTACTTGTAGCAAATTTTGTAACTATTAACTTCACTCGAGGGAGGAAACAGCTTTATCTGATTTAGGGCAAACCAACCCACAAGTCGGTTGCCCTGTGGGACAGAATGTGACTTAAATTTCTAAAACCCTACAAAATGTCTGTCTGTTAATGTGTGTGTGTGTCCATATGTCGCCATTATAACATCAAAAACTTTCCAATGCCAGTGCCAGAATTACAGCAAGGCATTCGGGGCAGTAACATAAAGAATTGAGAAATTCATTTTTACCATGCTGGCACTACTACTGGGGTATATAAAAAAACTGCAAGTGGATCCTCAAAATGCAATTCACGATTGTAACAAAATGCTAGCCCTCTAGAGGTCTAAAGGCGAGTTACAATACCACTGCTTTTTTCATTGTATTACCATTGCGTGCTGCCTGTCAACTATCATTTAGGAAATCTACATATTTTTTTGGTCTGGTTTGACATTTTTCTTAGTTTCTTAGCTTCTTAGTCTGTCAAATGATTAGAACTTTCTAAATTGATGGACTGCAAAGATTTTCGTAGGCAATGATTGTCTTAAGTGAAAGGATTACACAGGCGCGGATCCACGGGGGGGGGGGGGCGATCGGGTCGATCGCCCCCCCAAACCAGTATTGAATTCAGACTTTTTCCAGAAGGGATTTCTGCGACTCCGCCGGAGACATTCTATTGTTCCGGAAAAAAACGCGAATTTCATTAAAATGTCGCTAAAAAGCGCTAATTTTGTCAAAGTGTCGCGGAAAAAGAGCGAATTTCAACAAAAGATCGCGGAAAAAACACGAATTTTGTCAAAGGTCGCGCAAAAAAAAAGAATTTCGACAAAGGATCGGTAATAAACGCGAATTTTGACACAAGATCGCTGAAAGCGCGAGTTTTGTCAAAGTGTCGCGGAAAAAGCTCGAATGTCGTCAAAAGGTCAAGGAGAAAGCACGAATTTTTTCAAATGTTTGCAAAAAAAAAAAAAAAAACGTTAATTTTGTCAAAATATAGCGGAAAAAGAGCAAATTTCGTTAAAAGGTTGGATAAAGGGAAGGCAAAGTATCGCGGAAAAAGTACTAATTTCGACATAGGATCGCTGAGAAAGCGCGAACTTCGACATAGAATCGCTGAAAAACGCTAATTTTGTCAAAGTATCGCGAAAAAGCGCAAATTTCGTCAAATTATTACAGGAAAAGCGTGAATTTCATCATAGGGTCGCGGAAAAAATGCAAATTTCGACAGAGGTTAGCGTAAAAAACGCAAACTTCGACATAGGATCGCTGAAAAAGCATTAATTTTCTCAAGGTATCGTGAAAAAGCGTGAATTTCGTCAAATGATCGCTGAAGAAGCTCGAATTTCATCACAGGGTCGCGGAAAAAAAGCGAATTTTGACAGTGGATCGCGTAAAAAATGCGAACTTCGACATAGGATCGCTGAAAAGGCGCGATTTTTGTCAAAGTGTCGTGTAAAAAGCTCGAATTTCCTCAAAAGTTCGCAGAAAGAGCGCTACTTTTTTCAAAGGGTTGCAAAAAACTGCTAATTTTGTCAAAGTACAGCGAAAAAGTGCGAATTTCGTCAAAGGGTCGCTGAAGAAGCTCGAATTTCATCACAGGGTCGCGGAAAAAACGCGAATTTTGACAGAGGATCGCGTAAAAAACGTGAACTTCGACAAAGAATAGCTGAAAAGGCGCGATTTTTGTCAAAGTGTCGTGTAAAACGCTCGCATTTCGTCAAAAGTTCGCGGAAAGAGCGCTACTTTTTTCAAAACGTTGCGAAAAGGAAAGGCCCAGAAACTTGGAAAAAGTACGAATTTTGACATAGGATCGCTGGAAAAGCGCGAGTTTTGTCAAAGTGTCGCGGAAAAAACTTCAATTTCGTCAAAAGGTCGCGTAAAATTAAGCTACTTTTCTCTAAGGGATGCAAAAAATTGCTAACTTTGTCAAAATATCACAGAAAAGAGCCAATTTCGTCAAAAAAGCCAAAAAATGCGAATTCCGTCAAATAGTCGCAAAAAAGAGCGCGAATTCAGTCAAAAGATCGCGGAAAAAAACGTATTTCGTCAGAAGATCGCAGAAAAGCATTTCACTTGATCATTCATTTAATAATAACTGTACAAGGAGAGATTTCATGAATAGAAAGTATGACTATGTTGATTCTATGTTTTTTAGTATCCCCCCCCCCCCCCAAAACGATCCTCTGGATCTGCCCCTGGGATTACAGCATGTTCGCTGAAGAAACTCAAATTTATGCAAAAGCAATGTTTCGAGATGAAAGCATATTTGAGAATTTTCTTCAAGTTGCAATAAACTTCGGCAATTAATTAACTCCTGTTCTTCAGAGGAAAATTCTTCAAAAAGCTTAACACCTTTATGTGTACAATAAGTTGTCAAATAGATCTGAGAATTGTTGGCACAGCCAATGCTGCATTGACTCTGATCATAATCATTAGAATCCATAGAGCTAAAATCTTGATACAGAATGTTTTAACTGTAATGTAAAGCATAAATTGGAAGAGAAAAGGAATATTTTTGTATAAATCTTGTTAAACATGCAATAACCAACCAAGAGGTAGTCTTGCCTGGTTATTGGATATAACTCATTGGCAATGTGGTTACAAATCACTCATAATGGTAAAGAGGAAGTAACTGTGACCAGAAAAAGTGATAATTATTATATGCATTAATCGTAATAAAAAAGAATCGTGCAAAATATGTTGAAAGACCCTGTCGTAATATATACCTTTCTTGTATGTATCTGGATTATCTTGTACAACAGGTTTTCGAATTTTATTATTTTCTTTCTGTATCTAAGAGGCCCAAAATGAAATAAAGTTTTTTTTATAAATTAAGATATGCTCTTTCCAGTGGTACTAATTGTAACCAAATCAAAAGTGTCCCTTTTGAGATATACACTTTTGAATATGGGGCAAAACCGGCGATTTTAATTTTTTATTAGATTTTGAACATCTACAATTTAATGAATATTTAAGCAATCAGAAAACAACTGTAGCGGCTTTACAATATATTTTACGATATACGAGAAATTTTTAAAATAATATTTGCTGTAGTTACAGCATGTTAAAGTAAGGGTAAAATTCAACCAGATTGGCCGTACGGCCTACTTTGAGGCCTAGTAATCACGATCGTTTTGATTTGTGATTTTTAATACTGCAATTACATTTTTTAGCACAAAAAGTTGTACTAGATCACCTATTTTCAATAAGTAAGGTTTCATATATCATGAGCAATATGATGCCAAACTTCATGATTTGGCCGTTTTTTCTACAAGCATGAAATAGTGATTGGTACAAATAGATCCCTGGTTTTCCAACTATACAACTTTTTGCACTAAACAGTTTCCAAATGTTCATCATATACCTACATGTATATTCTGTATCAATTTCATAAAAATCGAAAAGGGTCGAGCGGGAACCATGCCAAAATTTAGGACACTTGACATGGAATAACCCCACAATGTTCTTATAATGCGAAAATCAACAGACATATACTTAATTAGAATGTACATAACAACCTAGACAAAGTGTTTCATTTATCACTGTATCTTAGAGGTGAAAAATTACTTCTGTGTTTTTTATTTATTTTAAGTTAAAAGCTTGGATGAAATGTACTGTGGGGGATTGTGTAAATCATTTGTGGGGCATTATTTAAGGCCCGTAAGTGGTGAAAAACACTCAAATATTTTTATGATGATCTGTACAAAATATTTATTATTATCATAATGAGAGCACCAAAAATTTATTTATTTATAATTATTTGACAACTGATCGGTCTGTCTCTGTAGGCTGTTAAAATCGTAAAATAGATGTTTGCGCACTAAAAACTTGCCTTTGATTGGTTGGCCTAAAGGTTTATCTGTTACCAGTGAAAACGCTCTTAGGTTAAGATCTTGGGTTGCTAAGGTTTTTTAGGTCATTAGAACCACCAGTGAAAACACACCTTAAAAGTGTCGATTTCTGAGGACCTATTTGTAAAAGAACGATTACATAAGGATAGATTTTGGTGCAGAAAAATTCATAGAACCTGATGACAAATATGTGATCAATAATAAAATATCCTACATAAAATAAAAATATAAATGGAGGGTTGTTTGACAGTATATTTTCAAGGTGAAACCAATGATTACACTGAAAATCGAACTCATTGCTACACTACCAAGATGGCCAAAACCAAAGCTTCAGTAAAATTTCATGGATAAACTTTAGAGGTAAATAAAAAATCAACCAATGTTAATTTTTTTTAAAGGAATTATGCTCAATGCCATAAATTCAGGGAATGCTTGTATTATGGTGATTAGAAATAACTGCTGGATTAATTGCGCACAGAGATCAATGAAATAAACTCTCCCCCCCTCCCTTGGAATCTTTTTGTTTTACAATCAATCCTTTATTCTCAGAATCGTTCCTTTTTTATCGGAATCATTTCTTTCATCGGAATTGTTCTGAAAAAAAAAAAATTCCTAAAGGAATGACTTTAACGAATTCATTCCTTTAGGTAAATGATTCCTTAAAAGAACAATTTTGCCCATCACTATAGACCAGGTGCAATAAAAATGCGATAGTCCTTTTAGAAGATGTAAAATGAGTTTTATCCAGGGTTCTCACTGTCGCGCACCACTGTGCCAAATTATGACAGAATACTCCATTTGGCGAGTAAAAGAACAATTAGATTTACCATTGCAAGTGCTCAATTTCTGCTCTTTTTTGTGTGCGTGTATGTGTCTGCCAATACAGATTTTTATCCACATTGTTGAAGGATTGGATATTGCTTTACATGTTCAACCTTACCGTGCTATTTAGATTGTTCTATTTATAGATATACTGACTCAACATCAATTTATGGGATATATATTTACATATTGTCAATTAATTACTATGTATGTAGTTTTGTAGTGTCATAAAAAACACAAGTAAAATTATTCGAATCACGTCCCAAATAATGTTTTACTGCAATGCGATGTTCAAATTAGTCATTTACCATACTATTTATTAGTTGTATACAAAAAAATCTTAGGTCTGTTAAATTTTTTCTGACGAGTCGAAATCTCATAACAATTTATTTTTTCTTCCCAGCTCTGTATGAACCCTGGATATTTAACTTATCTGCAGATAAGTCGAGGTGATGGGAAACTCAAAGAAAAATTTAAGAAATTTGCTGAAATTAATTTTTGGAAATAGTAGTAACTATAACCATTGAAAATCCAAGGAGTAATATGCTAATTTTATGTAACCTTTTATAAAAGATCAGATGTAAAATAATTAGTGGAGCAATGCTTAAATTTTAATAATGTGCTGTATCAAAGAATTTTTTTTTCTTTTTAACCCTCTGACTGTGTATAAGGAAAGGGCAGCCGATGTCACTGTGAGTCGAATAACTGCAGATAAGCAAGAAATACCTATTCGTTCTTTACAACTCTAATGTGCATATGAGTTAGAGCAATTTGATTGGTCTGCGTTTGATAGGTCTATATGATTGTCCTACATCGCCAAGATGAATCTGACTATAATCATAATGCCAAAAATGTAGTGGTAGATTGGTTGACAGAAGTGTTTGATTGTAAACATGCCCTTTCCTTATATACTGAGATATCCTCGACCAAGACATTTGTAGAAAAATTTAGATGATATGAAGCAATTTTGTTTTTTAAATTCCACATTCAAGGTGTAAAGACGCAAATGAGAAATACACTACATATTTCAAATACATGATGAAATGAAATATGTGATAGCAGAGAATGTACTAATCGATTTTATATTATTCAAAAGGATTTTGAAAAGAAATGTGCAATCAGAGTCTTAAAATTCGATTTTCTTTTATATAATAAAAAGTTCTTAATCGATTTGTATGTAAATTAAATATTTAAAATGAATCAGTGCAACAAAAAAGGTATAAATACATATGTTTAAAATCTGTGAATGCAGTATTGTACAAATTTTGTTCTTTGTAAAACAGTTCTTATCAAAAAAATTATCTGTATTTTGATTCATTATCTTACTTTCAACAATCATCTGACTATGAAACATCTGCTTTTTGTTCATAGTGTTTGAAATAAAATTAAATCAATTTATATAAATCAATTTTTAATGGATATTTACACTTCTAGATGAAAAATTTGAAAAATGTTTAAAAATTTTGAAAGAGAAAAAAAATTTGCATCTGAATTTAACAAATTTCCAGTTTTTTAGTCCAACAAATTTAAACATAAGGGCATCAAACCACTCAGAACATTTCCAGATTGCTTAGTACATTTATCTCTAGCAACACTTGAAATTCTGACAAACTCTTTCTCTTATGAGTTTTCAAAGAAAAAATTATTTTCCGTGAGAATGAGTTCTGCAGTTTTATAAAAAAAACTTTGCTTTAGTTGATTTATGTATATTTTTCTTTTAATTGAAAATTTTAATTAATTTGTCAGCTAATTATAACAAATTTTAAATTCTGGGTCTCAGGTGCACTGGGAAAGGCCTTTGACTACTCTTACTCTTACAAAACATTTCAGCTTTGTTATGCATCATAGATTTCAATTGTCATTGGACACTGCCCATACAGAGTGAAAATTTCTTTATTAGCAAAGACTATTGAAAAAATTACTGCACTTTTTGTCTGCTTAAAAATATGCCTCTTTAATTACCATTACAGCAAATCTTTTAAAACATGTTTTATGAATGAATCCCTTTTAAACTTGTATTAATCGAATATTCAGAGCTTCTAACCTATTATAGAATGCACCACAAATGAAAAGCTTTTACTTTTATCTCTATGAAAGTGTGCATTGATTTTTAACACAAAATTTTGAGGAAAGGATATTTTTCACAAAAAATGGCTTTTATTTTAAATGTGTTTTAAAGTGCCTCTTTAGAACTGAATTATTAGTAAATCTTTTGGGGCACACATCGCAAACATATGGTTTTTCATTTGTATGAAAGCAGTAATGCACAGTTAGATTTCTTTTTTGAGAAAATTTTTTAGAACATACTTCACAACTGTACAACTTTTCCTTGGTATGAGTATAATAATGTCCACTTAATTGTCTATTTGTGGGAAATCCTTTGGAACATACATTACAAATAAAGGGCTTTTCTTTTGTGTGTATAAGATGATGTTCCTTTAGATTATGCTTATGTGAAAATCTTTTAGAACACATATCACAATTAAATGGCTTTTCCTTGGTATGTATGCGTAAATGTTTTTTAAGATCATGCCTTGTGGCACATCCCTTGCTGCATACTTCACAAATAAATGGCTTTTCTCCAGTATGCGTGCGAAGATGTTTCTTAAGATCAGAATTTTTGGAAAATCCATTGGAACATATTTCACAGATAAATGGCTTTTCACCTGTATGTATGCGAAGATGGCCTGTGAGATGTCCCTTTTGAGAAAATCTTTTAGAGCATATTTCACAAATAAATGGCTTTTCACCTGTATGTATGCAAAGATGGTCCTTGAGATGTCCCTTTTGGGAAAATTTTTTAGAGCATATTTCACAAATAGCTTTTCCCCTGAATGTGTGGTAAAATGTAGCTTTAGTCTAGAACTCTTGGAAAATCCTTTGGAGCATTCTCACAAATAAATGTCTTTCCTGTTGTAGGATTCAGCAGATCAGGTGGATAATAGTTTAATGAGCAGATATCAGTTGATTTTGTAGGACATTCCTGAGTAAAATTGTCTTCAGACATACTTCAGAATGGGAAACAGGGGAACTTACTAGGAAAGGGAAAATAAACTGTTCACTTGTAATAAAAGGAAGATAAATAGAAAGAAGTGATTTATTTGAGAGCAGCTTTATATATTTTGCTCATAAAAACATTACTCTGTGTTGCTTTATTATATCTGAAATATAAAATCTTTATTTAAAAAATTACTCTTTTAAATGGTAATATTTTACAGCAACATATTTCTATTTATTTTTCATAAAGCTGTAAACGTTTTAATATTTATTGCATTCAAATAATGTTATAACAATGTTTTTCAACATTCTTACTCAATTTAATTGCTGAAGAAGAAATAAAAATACAATTTAAGCACAGAAAAGTGTACATGCTCCTTTATCCCTCCAAGACCAGGAGCTTTTTAAAAGAAATGAAAAGTATTGGTGATTCCCCTTAACTAATAGAATCATATTTGATTGAAAAAATATTTAAAAAAATATCCAGTATCAAGCTATGCCAGGGCAGGATCCACATGCAATTCTATTGGCAGGTAGACTCGACCTTAAACTGCACAAAAAGACATAAATGTACACAATTGCTAAAAGGTTACAGTGGCGCAGCCAAGGGGTTGGTTTTGGGGTTAAAACCCCTCCCAGAGCTAAAAAAAGTTGCTATAATTGCTGCTTATATGAATCAAAACCAAACTTAATATTTAAATGTTTTGGCGCAGTTTGGTATTCGCTGTTTTATTGAATTAGATTTTATTTAATAAAGTGATTCAATTAAATGGCGAAAAATCTACTTAAAACTGTAGAGGTACATATTACACGAGTCAGTCAAGTAAAAATTGGTTATTTGAACTAAATAATTTTTCTGAGGCGCATTATACTAAAAAATGATGATTTCCTGCTACACAGATTCTCTCTGAGTTTAAGTATTATACAGTAAATATTATAATTAGTACAGATTCTATTAACCGGTGATTCAAATAATCGGCAATCACCTTTATCAGAAACTCGACCCCCCCCCCCTAGAACCGAATTCTGGCTGCGCCACTGAAAGGTTATAAGGTCCGATAATAGTAGGCATAAAATAAATGAGGAAAATGTGTGGTTTAAAAAATGTCAAAAACAGAATAAAAAAACAAATATACGAATTTTATCCATAAGCAGTTTACTATAATGAAACACAGAAAATGTAAGCTTATATGCTCCACATTCTTAGAAAAGGTCTGTTTCTAATTTAAACTGTGAAAAAAGAGCAAATGAAATATTTGTTAAAAAAATTTTACCACTCATTTCACACTGCCATAACAATGACAAATCAAAAACTATAATAAAAATAAATATATTCAAACTATGCATGGCTTCATTACCTTAAGATTTTACCGATATAAGCCTAACATGTGTGTTAACATCATTGTAGTAGATAGAACAGAATTAAACATGTTAAGTAATGTTTCTTTTTTTTTGGAAACAGAGAAAATTACATTAAACAAAATAAATATTTCATTTCTATAAGAATAATAAACAACCGAAATAAAATGCTATAAAGCATGAAATGGTTAGCTGAAAATTGAGTCTCCAATCAAAGTCCATAGAACAATATTCGTCTTTTCAGACTTAGGTGAAAATTGTTAGAAAAGTTTTAAAGATGAAAATTATAAGAAAGACTATCTTAAAAATAATAAGCTTAAAATTAAATTATTAAAAGTATTTTGTATTTTACTCACAATCTTTTTTAAATCAAAGTTTATAATTAAATGTACAATCTAATGTAGTTTCACTAAGAATAAAGACAAACTTTTAAATAAAACAATAAAAGTAAGAAAAAGGTTTAGCAAAGTAGTAAGTCCTTTCAAGTTCTTCTTGATAAGAAAGCACTTTTTAAATTCGCATATGCTATTTTTATCCTACATGGAAAAACAAACAACACTAAAGTTAAACAAAATAAATTCTAATCAGAATACTAAGTCCTCAAGAATCCAAGCCTGCATAAAAGGCACAAAAGCTTATGTGGTATATGATATTCATTTTCCAATTGATCAGGCATAAACTCCTGTAATTAAAGGACTTCTGGGCAGAGGGTGAAGGGTAGAAATGTACCCCCAGGGATGTGACAAAGTGGAGTGCCAAGGCTTGAGATATAATTTTGTATTCTATAGGTTGTGATAGATTACATTCCTCTTTCATCTCACAGAATTCTATAAAGTATGCTACTTTTCTGTTTTAGGACCTTGCTCCATACTATAAGACCGAAAAAAAACTAACTTTAATGCCAAGAAAAACATTTAGGTAACTGTAAAGCAAATTAAATAAATTCAGTTGATAAATTTGATTTAAAATCACAGATTTCTTTCAGTTTAAATTCAATTCACACTCGTCTTTTCAAAAAATAAGTTAAACTCAAATCAAAACCCATAGACTCCTACTAATTTAATTTTCAAAAATTTAAAGCTAGAAAGAAATACTTATGAAAATAAGTTAGGCATGTTGTTAAGGAAGTTCAACTATGAAGAAATACAGGCAGATGATAAAGGGTGGTATGCTAGTCTGACTGATAAGAGTTATCCCCCCGGATTATGTGAGATTATAAATTCGATTACCATAAAAACTGTGTTAAACATTATTGTAAATGAGTGTAAATTGCTTAAAGATATTTCCTTTATTTATGAATTTTTAAACTGAATTGCAATTGCAGTTAGATGTTTGTAGAACCAAAAATCATATACTGGAATATGACCAAAAGAACTACCTATGGTTTCTAGAAGTGTGCTATTTTAAGTGCATTTTTTATTCACCTGAATTATAAAACAATTCTGTTATGCATTTTCTTACTCTGCTGAGTTTTAACACACTATATAGAACATAAACAAATCTATAAATTACAGCTGTACACAGAAAAGAAATAAGAGTGTATTTTTGGCTATAAGCGATAATTGTTGAAATGTTGTTTTCAAATGTATTATGTGTTTCTCAAATATTGACTTAAGCAGTGGATTCTATTAAACAAGAAAAAAATTTGTTACAATATTCAAGAAGATATTGAAGTGTTTCATAATCTATGCTTGATGCATAATTTTTCTTTCCTGTTTTTATATTCAGGTAACTCTTTTTTTTTTTTTTTTTTTTTTTTTTTTTTTTGTAATGAAGAAAAAATATTACACATCTTCAGATGAGGTAGATTCTATTGAAATTTTGGTATGGGCTGTTTACAAAAGTCATACCATGAAATACTCTAAGGTATGTTCTCCATTTTCAAATTTACCCTAAAACAACAAAGATTAGTTGTAATGAATCTGAAAAAGAAATCGGACTTATTGACAAACAAAATATATGCACTTTTTTTTATTAACTTAACCCTCAGTTATACAAACTATGAGTTTGCAAAGAAAGTTTATACAAAGCCAAAAGAAAAAAAGATTAATCTGGCTGACTGAAAAACATAAGAGGCTTTTCTGTTATCTAAACCCTTTACAAATATCTCAGGTTCTTTAAATTTAGCTGGATTAAGTTACGGTTGAAATGCTCATTCAACAACTTTACCAACTTTATGAGTATACTGATGGATATTAAGCTTAAAGCTGCAAAGCTCATCCAAAAACTGATATCTTTCGCCCCCCTCCCCAAGCCCAATCCTTCCCTGCTTTTTGATGTCACTAATTTAATAAATTTCTTTTTTAAATTTGTGTGGTCATACTTTTACATTTTTTTCCCTTTTATTCCTGGTTTTCATTTGAAAGTCTCAGCATATGAAACATCGGTAAGTATGCTTGGAAACGCCTCGTCCCATGAATTCTGTGACAAAATGCAAAGACAAAATTATTATTATATACAAACTAAATATTACCAACTGAGCAAAAAATTGCCCAGGAAGGGAATCGAACCCAGATCCTTCGCTTACAGGTCCAATGTTTTATTGTTTAAGCTAACTGGGATAACAACAGACAAGCATATTTCGCTCAGATAACTTTATTTGTAATACCACCTGGTCTGCCATTTAGACAGCCCAAGAGAATAAACCACAGGTAAAGAAGCTCCATATAAACAATGGGTATGTACATATACTATTATTTTTAACACAAACTGATTGATAAAGTTATCATAAAAATTAAATATTTCCAACTGAGTGAAAAATTGTGGAAAAAAATATTTTCTGTTTGTTGGCCCAGTTAATTTAAAGAGTAAAGCATAGTCTCTGTAAGCCAAGGTTCTGTGTTCGATGCAATTTTTTGCTCATATAACTTTGCCAATAAATTTGATTGTGTTAAAATAATAGTATATTACTATATATGTTGCTCTAGATATTTTAGACACTGACATAAACAAGGAAGAATCCGTCGAATTTTGCCGAAAGAAAATATTTAAGAAGAATTTGTTTCATTGATTTAAAATAAGCCTACAAAATTAGTTACAATAAAGAATGCAAAGTTAATAAAATGCTATTTTTATAAAATTCAGTTTTAGAAATTATTAAAATTAAACTTTAATCATTATGTAATCATTTATTTATAATAAATATCTATTATTTTGACAAAATTATCAATTAAGGCCTGGTATTCCAAAATGAAAAAAAAATTCTTTCACTTTGACTCATTCATAAAATTTTTCCCTTTGAAATTTAAACCTGATTATCATTTTCATCATCATCATGCACCACCCTTATCCATATTCAGCTTCTTTTTTTTTTTTCTTTAATAATATTCTAATTTGATTATTTTAATTCAAAACTTGAAGTCTCGATTGCTATTAGTTTGAAACAAATACTAAACTTTTTATATTCTTTTTAAGTGTAAATGAAAATTTTTGAAAAAATCTTCATACAATAAATATAATGGATGTCACATGAGGTCTTTGCTTGTCTAACTCGGCAAAGTGAATTCGTCCAATCATCAAGTTCTGAAACATAAATCTCTATTTTTTGGGCAAAGACTTCCGACCCCATCATGCACACTGTACATCACGGCTCTTTTGTAAAGCACTGTGTTTTATCAGTGTTAGGTTTCGATTATGTTATTTTCAAAAGTGAAGCAGCTGGGGTAAAATTATGTACTTCTACAAAACATATTTCAGTCTTAAGAGTTAAAATACACACTTTTTATTAAATAAAATGATGTCATTTGCATCTGCTATAAAGCATTCTTGTTTTACAATCTGTTTTTTACAGCACCTATGGAAAAGTTTACATATGATGTCATTATTGCTGAATACTCAAACCTAGGAAAGAAAAATGGTATCATTCAAGAAGTGAAAAATTCGGTATCTAATGAATTACATGAATTCATTTGTTTGTTTATAATAGTTCCATGTTTTATCGGAAATCTCTTATTGATGTTTCTTGAATTTTAAGAAAATGATTTTACACACAGATTAATAAATTTGAATTCTTTCATATACAAATTAAGTAAAAGTGGAGACAAAAACTCGCACAACTATTCTTTAAAATATATTTTTGTAAAGAGAAAGTGTTGTAAAAAATGTAAAGTAAATTTGTAATAAACTAAAAATCATTTAAGTGATAAACAAAAACAAAATAAAACCAAAATTCACAGTGTTTTACAACAAATGATATCTTTAATCTAGCACACATTTTAATTAAAAATTTTTTCACTTTTTATAAGAAAATGGCATTGAAAAGATACAGTAATCTGCATTTTTTTCTTCTACATTAAATAGAAATGAAGTGCTTTTGTTGCCACAATTACAAAAGCGATATTAAAAACAACAGAAAAATTATTATCTCAAAAATAAATTAACATACAATTTTCAAACAAATTTTTTTAAAAATTCAAAATATGGGATATTTAGAAGTTTAAAAATTTGCAGTAACAAAAATCGCAAAACTGAAAATTCATTTCAAATTTCAAAGTGTTGCCATTTGAAAAATGATGTATGTGTTATGCACATGTATATAACATAGATAATTATTCAGGTGGAGTAATTTTTTAATTCAAAATTCAGGATATTAAGGGTTAACCACTTAACCGTCTGTCCCGAGATAAGTCAGGGGTAAAAACACTGTTTCTCTATACCTGTTGCCGGTTAAGTGGTTAAAGTAGGTCAAATGGCTACACTATGCATTCTAGAGTTAAGGAGAATTATTTTATATTTTTATTGACTCTCTTTTGTAAATGCTAAGATTTACCAGACTTTGGGGTTTTACAGTATCATATACAATACATAGCATTCTAAAGTTTAACTTAGTTACCAAACACATAACACAGTCAAAAATTTACCTTGCGCAATTTTCATCAATAGATGGAAATGCACACACTTTACATCAGTGGATTTTTATACATGTTTCATATCAAACTGCGCTTTAGTGTCAGAATTCTAAAATAATGAGAGTTGCATTTCCCAATAAAAATATACTAGGTATTTTAATTATTTCAGAATTTCATTATTTATTAATCAGTTAATTTAATACTTGCATGTTAACTATGTGCTAGCATTTAATTGCTAAAAATTTCCCATCACACATGTATTAGAGTATTAAATAATTATGTATCTATAAATTCACAAATATGTATGTACAGTCTGACAAAAATATATACAGTTGGGTACACAGCCAATTGAGATATTTTGTCAAATGCCACTTGGCACCTATATCAGTCTGAGAAACATCATAACATTATGGCAATCAATTTAGTGTCGAGTATTTTGGCATAATAATAGAACAATAATTTAAACCTACATTCAGAATAACATCTTTAAACCAGATTTTTATAACCCAGAAGCTTCTGTGATCCAGACATCTTGGAATCTTTATTCATTTTTTTTAGGTTAGATGGCGGCAAATATATACTTAAAAACTTTGAAGCATTTTTTTTTTTTTTTTTTTTCTTTAAATACAGACAGATTTTTCTTTTTAAATCTTTTAAGGGGATATTTAGAGTGAACAATATTGATTTGTAACATAAACATAACATAATATTTCATTGAATAATATTTATATTTTCTAATTTTAAAATTGTTATATTTTTTTGTTTCATGTGTAATTTATATTCTTTCAAAATACTATTAACCTTGTATATGTTCATTCCATGCCAAATCAACCAGTGACTCAACCTGACCCTTTAAGATTTCAATGAAGTTCTCAGGAATCATTCTGCCTAATGATATAAATGAGAATATGTTCATGATTTTTTTTTTCATCAAAATTTCATATAGTTAATTATTTAAATTTTGAAAAATCATTATTTTTTGGCTTGATTACATGTTTTGAATTTCTCAAGTTCCATCAAACATAGAAAATTTTTTGACCACTCATTTCAAAGAGGATTTTATAAGGTTTAATATGATATACAAGTTGACTATGTATAGTTAAAATAAATATATATTTTTTTAATTTTAAATTTGAAAATATTTTAGACAGTCATTTTTAAAAGTTTAGAAAAATTTGTATGTTTGTTGTAATAAAACTCTGAAATTTTTAGAGTAGGATCTCAATGGGATCATGAGTTATTAAAAAAAAAGCAAAAATTACCATTAAAATAGCAATTTAATTCTATCTATTTTGTTATTTATTTATGATTTGTATGGTAATTTTCAGCTTTTATTTCATAACTTCTGATCTCATTGAGATCCCACTCTAAAAATTTCAGAATTTTAAGCTTATAATATTACAAAAAACTTACATTTTTTTTACAATTTTTTTTAAAAACGAGTATCTAAAAAAATTTTAAACTTAAAAAAATTTAAATTATATATTTTTTAACTATGCATATAAAATTAAATCTTACAAACTCCACTTTAAAATGAGTGGTCATAAAATTTTCTATGTTTGATAGAACTTGAGAAATTCAAAATTGAAAATATTTATGCAAATCAAAAAATGATCATCTTTCAAAATTAAATAATTAACTGTATGAAAATTTAAAGCGATAAACAAAAAATAAAAATATGCTCTAATTTATATCATCATAGAGAATGATCTCTGGCAGTTTCATTGAAATCAGAAATGGTCACGTTAAATATTGAATTTTTTTGTTTGATTTGACATAGAATGACCCTATATTATCTTTTTTAGATATATTAAAGTAAAAATAATAATAATAAATATATTTTATTAAAAGTAATATAATTTCAGAATAAATATAAATTTTATACTGTTTTGTTAATTTTCTTACTCTAAAGTTAAGATAGATATAGCCAAAATGGATCCCAAATATGAAACAATCATGTAAAAAAAAAAAAGAAAAGAAAAAGAAATAATTGTAGCACTAAAAACTCGCTAAAACTATCGTTTCAATTTTTTTGTTTACAAGTTACGGCAATCAGTTGCCAGAAAGAAGATTCATTTAAAAAGAGAATCATTCTCCAGAATCTCTAGTAGTCGTTCGTTACGGCAATCTTGACTGCGCATGTGCAGGAGACTTGGAATAGACACACCCAATATTATGTCTTTTCATTTTTTCTGAAGTTTGTTGGTTTATTTATCTAGCATCCGAAATCTAAATAAATCATTTCAAAATAATATAAGATTATAAGTATCTTCAACATATCTTGAACGAAGACTTAACTTTTTAAAAATATGTGCAGTTGAACTTTAATTTTATGAATCACACACATGATTACCTGAAAAAAATCCTATTACAGAGACTTCCTTGAAATGATTACGACTGAAGTATTTTATCAATTGTGTCTTATTGCAAATTCAATAATTTGATGTGGTTGACGAATTAAATCAAACGCGTCCTAGTAAAGTTTAATTTCATGTTTGCTATCCGATTTTTAGAATTAGTTTTTGTACATGTGTTTGTGTACAACATTTACTGGTATCATAGGTGAGCATTTTTATATTTTATAGTAATATTGCTGTCATCTTCGCATTATTTACTATTTTAGTGCATATTGTTTAGTATTTGTGTTTGTAGTAACATTTTATTTATTTTGGGGGGATGTTAAATCCAAGGTTCGAAATGGAGAAATTAACAAACACGAATGCAAATTAGTGCATATTTTCTAAAATTTAAGGTATCAAGAAATAAATAAAATTTTTAGAATCTAACAAACCTTGCTTTTTCTCCCTAAAAATCAGTTATATCACCAATTTAAGGCCCCTGTCCTCGCTCGAGGAAACGCTAGTGAGCTAATGCTATTCCTATGGGGGAGCATTTTTCTAGTAACTCTTTCGCATTTTGACATGTTTGAATAATTTTTTTTGCATTGGATAGCTGAGGTGCACGCCGACAGTGCACCTTTTTTACTTTTCCGATTTTGGTTGCAGATATTTTTTACAAAGTTAGTTTCACTTTCAAAACCAGTTTCCAAACTGAAAGTGCTTTTTAAAAAAATATCTACAACCAAAATCGAAAAAGTAAAAAAGGTGCGCTGTCGGCGTGCACCTCAGCTATCCAATGCAAATAAAAATTATTTAGAAATGTCAAAATGCGAAAGAGTTATTAGAAAAATGCTTCCCCATAGGAATAGCATTAGCTCGCGAGCATTTCCTCGAACGAGGACAGTGACCTTAAGGGTGTATTTCAAATCAAACTGCATATTTTCTGATTTATTTTTAAATTAATTTTTGCTGTCAAACGCATCAAACTGGCAAATTCTCTTTTTTAGAAACTACACAGTGTGCCATGCTTATCAATTTTCTGATAAATGCAGAAAATATTGCAAAAAAATGGTGTAAAGGCAATATTTTGATCCAAATCAGGAGATCTGGCGACGAAAAAAGGGTCAAACTGAGAAAATAATTATTTATAAATCAAATTCTAATGAATTGAGCGAAAATTTAAATCACATGGACACTTATACATCTATTCAAAAAACATTTCAGCAAGTTTCATGTTTCTAGTTTTAAAAATGAGTCTGAAATTGTATCAGAAAATTTCGAGCTGTTGAGAGTGGAAAAATATCTTTTCGAATACACCCTTAAAAAGATAGAAATATTTCTGTGAGTGCGATACCATAAAATCCCGTTAATCCGCCCTTCCCGATCAAACGCCCCCTCCCCACTTTATAAAGAATTTGAAAATTTAAAAAAATTCCGAGAAAGCGCCTTCCCTTGACAGGAAATGTCACCCTGTTCTTGCCACTTTCCGGCCATATCTCCATTTCTTTAGTCAATCTATTTACTTTAACCTAATTACATTCATCCTATTTTAAAGTTTACTCATTTATTATAACCTTTACAGTCTATTATTTACCTTTTATTAAAATACCATTTTTACCTTTTCATTTAACAGGTTTTCCCTTTATTAAATCTGGTTAACTTTATTAATATCTCTTTATTAAAGTTCTCATTCATATAAACAATAGTTATTTAACTTACCTTATATTTATTTTCAACACTTTTTACCTTTTAAAACTCCCAGCTTGTTATTGTTTTCCCGTCGTATTCGTATGCAGTCGGAAGCTGTAATGACGTGTTTCTTGACCGTCACAAGGTGACGTCATTTGTCTACCGCTCACTTCCGGTATGACGTTTCGTCACGATGGTTTCTCATTTGACCATCGCCTCACCTGCCCTTTTGCATGCGTAATAAGTTTCTTTTCGTTTCCCTTCTAGTATAAATACTTTGACAATAGCTTAGATCCTTGCCTTAATGTTTCAGTATGAAGTGTTTACTTTCGTCTTGTTCAGTTTGAGAGTTATGATTTGACTTTTTGTTTTCATTTAATTTACGTGTTTGTCAGAGTGCCGTTCTTCAGTTTTGTTAAGTGTTTTTCATTAGCTTATCCAAGAGACCGCCTTTACAGTTCTTCGTTACATTCTTTTCCCGATGTTCAAGATAGCTGTTAAGAAGTATTTTAAAGCTGGACTTAAGTCAGCCATCTGCTTCATCTGTTCATTTTGAGACCGGCTATTGTTTTTGGGGAAAGGATAGTAGCATTTAGTCAGTAGTGTTTACTCAGGTGTACTACTGCTCTTTTGAATCGATGTTATGGCTGCAGATCGTCAAGTATTCAGATGTCATATTCCTTGTTTACCGAAGTGTAATTTTTGCCTGCCATGAAGTCAGTTTATTTTGTTTTCTGTTTTAATTGTTTAATATATTTAAATACCTTTGTTAATTACATTGCTTTTATCTTTATTTCTTTTTAAATAAACGTTAGTTTTTGTTTTTAACTTATTTGTATTTATTTCATCAACATACAGTATTTTAGTTATTTAATTTTCCGGACTTTAACTTTTTACAGGTTTAGCGACTAAAAGCAAAAGCTTCCATTGTGCTAATTAATTTTAATCTCTGCTAATCTTTAATATCCAAAATTTAAATCCGTCAAGGTTATGGGCCCGTCCCTAACCTGATTTTCTTTTATTAATTTAATATATTAATGAGTTATAAAATTTTTTTTGAAAAAAATAGAAATTTGTAATAGTTAAATGTAGTTTAAACCTAGCATTTTTCTTTCATTTTATAAATAAGTTTTTAATAGATATCTGTTTCTTAAACTTTAGTTTATTTTTGTATTTGCCATTTTTAACCCTTAACGGTTCGGCGATATCGTAGTAAACGCTGCTTCCATCGGTATTTAGCGATGCTTTGTGATGGGGGGGGCAGTTAATTTATTATATTTTGTTCAGTTTTTAAATAAATTTCATAGTTAAAAATTATTTTTATTTGGTTTTTGGATAAATTGCATAAGCTTTATTTAAATTTAACAAATATTTATAAGCGATATAGTAATTTTTTTTTTTAACTTAAGTGAAAAATTTGACTGACTTTCTATTACTGTAAATTTTTTTGTTAATCTAATGTAATTTTTGAAAATTTAAGGAATTTAATTTAAATTTAAGGAAAAATTGATAAATTTTTGATATATATAAAAAAAATTTTTGCATTTTTTTAGAAATTTTTTTTGTAATTTTGAGGTAAATTTAAAATTTTTCTGACTTCATGGCATATACTTCTTACTTCTCCTTGCCTGATGGAGATGTTGGCCTTCAGTTTCCTGATGCCTGGTGCAGTTTCGATGAAGGAGATTCAAGATCTTTGTGTCAGCCAAAAAAGTTATAATTGTGATGAAAAATGGCATTTATTCAAGAATTCAAGTCATTTTTGGCGATTGCGGGCCTCGAGTTCCTGGTACAGTTACACAGATGGAGGTTCAAGATTTTGGAGTATGCCGTGTTGGTTGTGATAAAAGATGATATTCGTAAGAATTTTTAAGTCATCTTTGAAAGAATCATGCTTGTTGAAGGTGGTTTTTGGCAGTGGTCCATGTACTGGGCATTGCATTTTGATATTCTTGTTGATACATTGCAGTGATATCATTGCAGTTTGATATTCTTGAAACAAGATTTAACTTTTTCCTGGTGTGACTTCAATCCGGAACTTTTGTGTGATAGTAAGCCTGGACTCATCTTCAACTATTGCCGGTATTTTTGAGTAGCTGGACTTATCTTAATCTCCGAAAGTGGATTTTTGAACTGTCATTGTGAATGCAGTTTATTTGCTGACTGGTGTCAAGAACTTGCCATCTGAGGTCAACAACTTGCTTGCTGAGGATTTGACTTTCTCTGCTTTTGGTGGTCTCTACTGGAAAGACTTTTCAGCCCTGCATTATGATATCCATGCTGTAAAATTTTCAAGAAGCTTTTGAAGAGTTTAGTGTGCTCCATCAATGTAGCTGCAGTCAGAACTTAGCATCTTTTTCAGTATATATATATATGTTGTGTAATTTTTAAAAAATATATATACATTGTTATGCAAATTTTTTTTATACATGAAATTTTTGATTTTGGTCCATCCTGGTTGGAGTTTAACTTGTATTTTGGTGATCTTTTGAATCATTAATGAATGAAGTCTCATTTTTAGATATTACTATGGCATATCAGGCGGACGTGAAAGAAGTGTAATTAATGAAGCTTAATTTAAATTGTTACTGTGACCATTTTTGAGCAACTTTTTGAAAATTTTCAATATTTTAAACTTTGAGTTAGTATTTACACTTAACTTTAAAAATAAACTTAACTCTAAAATCAGGGCGAAATCATAATCTTTTAAAGCATTTTCTATATTTTGAATAGTTAATTTTTGTCAGGTTTGGAACGTATGTTCCGGGGTATTAAAGTTTGCCCATTTTTGCTTGACATGGATAACTTGGTTTTATTAAGTTCTAATATTTTCATTTACAGTTAATTTCTTAAATGCTATATCTTGACCCTAAAATTTTTATAAATATGGCTTAACTTTTATAATATGCTCGTCTAAGTAATGTCTTTAAGTGGTTTTCTTTACAGTTAAATTTATTCACTATCAGTTATTTCAGAAGTTTGTGGGGTTTTACCGTGCTTTACCCTCAATTACCTGAATCTTGATAGTTTATATATAAAGTTCAGCTCTGGTCATATTTCATAAATTTGCTTACAAATTAGTTTAAAGTTTTAAATAGGGGTCAAGATTTTCAATTAAAAGCTTATACACTATATTGCCATTGATTATGGGACACTTGCGATTTTAGACATTTTACTAAATATCTAGAAAAATACATGAGGAATCATCTCGAAACTCTTAGTGTATAAATATAATAGTATAAGTCATACATTTCCGTGAAGATTTTCTCCCGAAACTCTAAAGGGGACCGTCAACAAATTAAAAAAGAATGAATATCTTTTGAATAACCCTGTCAAAACTAATGTAGCAAAAGCGCTCAAACTCTAGATTGTGATTGAATGCGTTATTGTAATAAGCCTTGTTCATTTTTATGCAAATAGCATGCATACTCACAGAGTAATTAAGGTTTTTATAAAAATGATCCCAAATTTTTCCAAGTTTTTTCCTTATAATTTTCAAAGTTCTTAATATAAAATATTATTTTTTTCAGAAAATATGACAAACAACATTGCACACAGTACCCTGTAATCAGAATTAAAAAATAATGAAAATTGTATAAAAAATGAGTTGGTTTACTAAATAATTTTTTACTGCGCATGCGTCAACGATATCAAAATTTCATTTGCATATTATGTTAGCTAAATGTATAGAGCAACTTTTGTGAAAGTCACAAAATCATAACTTGAAAATTCTGACAATAATCGTCAATTGAATAAGTCGGAAATCCGTTATTCTCAAAATGAAGCAAAAACAAGAGGGGTTGTATCCATATATTCATTGATTAGTGTCAATATAGAATACACAATATGGGATGTATTACTGCATTTGGATAAAATCCCTCATTTTTTTGCTTCATTTTGGAAACAACGGATTTTGTCCTTTTTCTATAGACGATTACTTTCAGAATTTTCAAGCTATGATTTTGAGACTTTTACAAAAGTTGCTCTATACATTTAGCTAACATAATATGCAAATGAAATTTTGATATCTTTTACGCATGCGCAGTAAAAAATTATATAGTAAACCTACTCATTTTTCATACAATTTTTATTATTTTTTAATTCTGATTACAGAGTACTGTGTGCAATGTTGTTTGACATATTTTCTGAAAAAAATATTATTTTATATTAAGAACTCTCAAAATTATAATGGAAAAACTTGGAAAAATTTGGGACCATTTTTATAAAAACCTTAATTACTCTGCGAGTGTGCATGCTATTTGCATAAAAATGAACACAGTGTATTACAATAAGGCATTCAATCATAATCTAGAGTTTGAGCGCTTTTGCTACATTAGTTTTGACAGGGTTATTCAAAAGATATTCATTCTTTTTTAATTTGTTGACGGTCCCCTATGGCGTTTCGGTAAAAAATCTTCACGGAGATGTATGACGTATACTATTATATTTATACACTAAGAGTTTCGAGATGATTCCTCATGTATTTTTCTAGATATTTAGTAAAATGTCTAAAATCGCAAGTGTCCCGTAATCAATGGCAATATAGTGTAATATACTGTTTTATTTTGAAATATTGCTGAATTTATTTTTTGAATAATCAACTGTACTCATTTAAATAGTCTTGTATGAGGCTATATGGAGGATTAGTTGATTTGAGAAATTTATTGTTCAGTAATATATTGTGTTTTTCTACTGTTTTGATTTTCAATATTAAAGATATTATTTTGCAATAAAAATTGAATTTTTGCCCTGATAATCTATTTTGAATATGTATTAAATTTGTTTATATAATTTATCTAAGTAATTGATTCTAAAGAATCATTAAGTCAATTTAGGATGCTGTTTTTAAGCTCATGACAAAGTATCATGCCATTTTCTTCAAATACTTGAAAGTATAGCCATTATCTTTAGATCTTGTTATACATTTTTGATTTACAGTTAATTCTCTTTGAACTTTATTTTGAAAAAGACTATTTGAAGATTTAACTATAAAACCTGTTTAATTTTGC
This sequence comes from Maratus speculifer, assembly GCA_964019185.1. Lineage (NCBI taxonomy): Eukaryota > Metazoa > Arthropoda > Arachnida > Araneae > Salticidae > Maratus > Maratus speculifer. Next base: position 6,967,500 of record CAXHSM010000001.1, read on the forward strand.
CTAAATTTTAAGAGGTTTGTTTTTAAAATCTTTTGGATATTATGTGCAAGATATAAATCTTCACATGTCATTTTAATCCCTATGTAATTAAAGTGGGATTTAGTTAAACCTCATTATGGCATTTTCAGATTTTTATTAAATGTTATATAATTTGAAATAGTTTGAACTTAATTTTATGTTTTTATATTTTAAAATAGTTTAAACTTAATTTTTGATGTTGTATAATTTTGAATTAATTTAAGCTTAATTTAAAATGCTAACCATTTTAATGCCCTCTGTTAAATTGTCTTCATGCTTTTTGGATCTGGAGTTGTAAGACTAGATTAGAATCTAAGTTGTCTGAGGACGAAATTTTTGAAGGGGGGAATTTTTGGTTTGGCATTAAAATTACATTTTATAAAGCTAAACATAAAATATTTTCTTTTATAAAAGTTATTTTGAAATATTTTTTTTTTGGCTGTTTGTACTTTCAAGGTTAAAAGAGACATGAAGAATGGGTTGTTAAACTTCGTTTTTGGATGGATTTTGGTAAAATATTGAGGTTTTGAAGAAATATTTTTTTTATTGTTAAATTATTTTTAGTCTTGTTATTCCCTGGAAATGTTTTAGCCATGTTTTTATCTGACCTTTTTCTGACTATTCTCTAGTGAAAGAGTTTGTTTTTGCCAGTTCAATTTTTAAGAGTTTGGATCAAAGTTTAATAGTTTTAAGATTCAAATTCAGTTGAATTATTTTTGGCAAGTGGTTCCTGTATTGGGAAAATGTAGAGAATAGGATATTTTTAAAGTTTGATCCTTTTAGGTCAGTTTAGAGTGGTCAGGATACATGTAATAAGTTCTGAGTTGCTGATGAGAGTAGGTGTTAAAAGAATTTGAAATTGAGAAGTTTGACTTTAAAGTCATTCAGGGGTTTAAAAGTTTTTGTCGTGGTAGCTGTCTGTGGGAATCATTGGCAGTCATTTAGAGAGATGAATTGTTTTTAGCTGAAAGATAGAATGCTAAATTTTTCTTTTAAAATCAAGTTAAATTTTTAAGGGTCGGTTCATGCAATTGTAAGAACCGGATACCTATTTTTACTTGATACTGATTTTCTCTCGTTTCGAATAGATCTGATCATCTACCCCCTGAATTAAAATTTTAACTTTGTAGCTAAATAGAAATTTTATATACCGATTTTTGCTTTATTAGATGAAAGTTTTTTTTTGAGACTGGTTTTTAGTTTTGTCCTCAAGAGTTGCCTCGAATCCGGTATATCTGGGTGTATATGTAGAATGTGTGAGGTATGTATGAAGTCCTATGGCCATAGGCAGGTCCCGGAGCCTTGAGTATGTGCGTGCCTCGGCATTGGTGCTGCTTGGGCTGGGATCTTTGGATTGACTGTCTGGTACTCATTCGATTCAGGGATTTCAGCAAGTTTGTTAGGGTTTTTTTTGAAAGAGGTCAAACTTCAACAGCTTATTATTCTTTTGTTGCTCGTTTATATTATAAGTTTTCTGGATCGCTGGACATATTGAAGATTGGAGATTTACTTCTTGAGGAATTTTTTTTGTATTTGGACAGTATACTACAGTAATTTATTTTTGAATTTTATTAATTTTTGTAGGTAGGTTTTGATAAAGGGCCCTATTGGAATCTACCTTTTTCTTGCTTGTCTAGTATTTTCTTGGGGAATAGATCAGAATGAAAGAGGGTGAGTTATTGTCATCTTTAAAAAGTATGTACTGCTTAGGATTTGTTGAGGCTGCCACATAGATAAACGTTTGCAAAATTGTACAAAATTTATTTTAAATTTTTCAAATGGATTTTTTTTTGCAAAGATTGTATTCAAATTTTCCAAATATTCATTTTTATCTGTAGCTTAAAGATTACTTTTTTTAGATGGATGCTTACACTAGCAGTTCTATTTGTAATGTTAGGAACTGTAAGATTTTCTAGCTTCAATTTTTAAAACTTTTTAATGTTGATCATTGAATTGATATTTTTGATATAATGAATTGCAGCATGTATAGGGTATTAAATAATCAACTTTTGGGGGGCTGAAAAATGAAATTTTTACTAATATTTGTTATTTGTAATCTATGTGTTTATATGTAATTTGTGTATTATATGTATTTTTATGTTTATGATTTATAATGTTAAAGCAATATCTGACTTGGCGATCTGGAGTATATTTTCTATTTTAGAGGTTTTTCTGCTTAAAGTTTCAGTAAATTTTTGTTATAGGTCAAGAATTTTTTTTTTTTGATAGGTTGTGGAGATGGTGGATGCATATTTAGTTTAGGCTGTTGTAGAACCTGTGTCTATGGTTGTAAGATCATGTTTTTCGGTGGTTCTGTGAGCATTTGCTCTTTTCAGGCCGTTCAAGTGTCAAGAGGGGGGGCTTTTGACAGGAAATGTCACCCTGTTCTTGCCACTTTCCGGCCATATCTCCATTTCTATAGTCAATCTATCTTTATTTACTTTAACCTAATTACATTCATCCTATTTTAAAGTTTACTCATTTATTATAACCTTTACAGTCTATTATTTACCTTTTATTAAAATACCATTTTTACCTTTTCATTTAACAGGTTTTCCCTTTATTAAATCTGGTTAACTTTATTAATATCTCTTTATTAAAGTTCTCATTCATATAAACAATAGTTATTTAACTTACCTTATATTTATTTTCAACACTTTTTAACTTTTAAAACTCCCAGCTTGTTATTGTTTTCCCGTCGTATTCGTATGCAGTTGGAAGCTGTAATGACGTGTTTCTTGACCGTCACAAGGTGACGTCATTTGTCTACCGCTCACTTCCGGTATGACGTTTCGTCACGATGGTTTCTCATTTGACCATTGCCTCACCTGCCCTTTTGCATGCGTAATAAGTTTCTTTTCATTTCCCTTCTAGTATAAATACTTTGACAATAGCTTAGATCCTTGCCTTAATGTTTCAGTATGAAGTGTTTACGTTCGTCTTGTTCAGTTTGAGAGTTATGATTTGACTTTTTGTTTTCGTTTAATTTACGTGTTTGTCAGAGTGCCGTTCTTCAGTTTTGTTAAGTGTTTTTCATTAGCTTATCCAAGAGACTGCCTTTACAGTTCTTCGTTACATTCTTTTCCCGATGTTCAAGATAGCTGTTAAGAAGTATTTTAAAGCTGGACTTAAGTCAGCCATCTGCTTCGTCTGTTCATTTTGAGACCGGCTATTGTTTTTGGGGAAAGGATAGTAGCATTTAGTCAGTAGTGTTTACTCAGGTGTACTACTGCTCTTTTGAATCGATGTTATGGCTGCAGATCGTCAAGTATTCAGATGTCATATTCCTTGTTTACCGAAGTGTAATTTTTGCCTGCCATGAAGTCAGTTTATTTTGTTTTCTGTTTTAATTGTTTAATATATTTAAATACCTTTGTTAATTACATTGCTTTTATCTTTATTTCTTTTTAAATAAACGTTAGTTTTTGTTTTTAACTTATTTGTATTTATTTCATCAACATACAGTATTTTAGTTATTTAATTTTCCGGACTTTAACTTTTTACAGGTTTAGCGACTAAAAGCAAAAGCTTCCATTGTGCTAATTAATTTTAATCTCTGCTAATCTTTAATATCCAAAATTTAAATCCGTCATCCCTCCCTATTCTCAAAGACGATTGAGAGTGGGATGAATCATTTTGAAATGAATGAATCATGAATCTTTGATGAAATGCGTGTTTTTTCAAGCTTTTTTAATTGATTTCATGCTTGTTTTGGCTTTTTTTTAATAATTTCTCCTTTTTTCTGCGTTTTTTCAACAGAATTTACGTTTAAGAAAAAACCTCAAATTTTTTCAAGTATAAAAATTTATGATTCATTCAATGATTCATTCATTTCATGATGATTCATTCCTGTAAATTTTGTTGAACGATCGCGAAAAAATCCCGTGTAAGCGCCCCCCTCTAACTATTGTACGATTTTTCTTTTCGTTTGTGGGGGCGGATTAACGGTATTTTACAGTAGTCTGCACGCAGAATTACAGGATTTGGCAGGAAAACATTTGGATGTTTGTTCCAAAATTATTGTTTATTTAAAAAAAAAATGTACTTACAAATTTATATCTAACTATAATAAATAAATAAAAATAGCATTTTCTCAAGATTCTAAATAATAATTAAAAGTTACAGACAACACATTAAGCCAGGGCTGGGTTTTTGCCAGCAAAAAATGATTTCTGCTGTGCCAGTGGCAGAAAGTGGTTATAACCGGTTTTAACCAGCAGAAACTGGCATAAACTCATTTCATGACATAATCTGAAGACTTTTTTAGTAGTATTAAATTGCTTATATACATTTTATTCAGGATAAATAACAAATAAAATATTGTGAATATTTTTAATTAAAAAAAATAAATTTGCATTAGAATTAGATAGTTTTGAATTTGTCAAGAATAATCAGCCATATTGTTTGCACATAACTGAAAATCATGAAAATGATATTAAGGATATAGCATTTAAAATCGTAAATAAATATGATTTATATGAAACTAGCTGACCCGCCCGGCGTTGCCCGGGTCCATATTAACAATATTAAACGAACTTGAGATTTGTATGATTTTATCATTAACTGGAAGCATGCAGAAATGCATTGTCTGAAATACATCGCAGCTGACTTTGTGAAAAATCGGTTTTAAAAACAACTAATATTAAGCTCTAAAAATATTTAAAATGATCAATGAGAAACACGGGAGGGAATATGTATCCAACGATTGCGTTATTTTCGTGTTAAAGTGTTGATATTTACCCATAAAAATCACTGTTAAATCACGTAACTAATTATTTTTTTCGCATAGAAATCCCAAGTGAGATATTTTGAATTTCAAACTAATTATATCACTCTTAAATCTGACTATACCATGAATGAAATTGATACGCGATGATAAAAGATTGGTATATAGTATTATAATTTCAGTGCCATTTAACAAAAGTGTATATTTTTAATCAAAACATGTGTAATGTTGACTCTGTGGACAAATTCCTAACCATAAACTTTTGTACCATAACCATAATCTGTCTGTAACCTAACTGCGACTTAACAGTATCCTACCGTAACTTAAATATAACACAAATGTAACCTACCCGTACTTTTGAAATATCAATATAGAAGCATCATTTAAGATTTTGCTTGAAAAGTTAACATTCTTTCGTTAATGTCTTAAAATCGTCTGCACTCTGAAATCTAGATTTTAGACTAATATTTGTTATTTAAGTTTTCGCGCATGATTTTAAAAGAATGTTTTCATAAATATATTTTATATTGACATAGAGTTATTAATATGTTGTTAAATCATAAACATTTTTTCATCTACGTTATAAAGTATTAAAATGATCTGAAAAAAAAGAAAACTTTTAGTAATACAATTTTTAGTTCAAATCAAATGTTTTCAATATTTTATTTAATTTTATTTTGACATTTAATTATTTCGAATTTATCAATTTCAATTATTTTAAAAACGAACAATTTTTTTAAAATAAATAATATAATAGAAAAAAGACCATTTAAAAAATTACTATTTCTTCGTAGAATATGCTTCAGCTGTAATTCATTTCTTTCAATTTGTCTTATTAATACAAAATCCCTTCCACATACTTTTGTTTGGGACATTAAAATTTGAGCGATAAATGGTTTAATATTGCAACCCTTTTTTCGGTTTACTTCACCACCACCTATTTTTTTCCTCCATGGTTTACAACCGCTGTGATAAAAAATCATCATTTAAACTGACAGTTTGCCAGTCTATGAATTTTAAAGGTCTGTTCCAGCTTTTTTAATTATTTATGCGAAAATTTTATGCAACCAACCATAACTAAATGAAGGGAAAAAAAGAAGAAAAAAGGCGATTTTTATGAGAGTGATATTTGGAATTTAATTAATTACTCAGTTAATAAATAGAATTTCGAAATTCTGAAGCTCAGGTGCATCAGGAGAGATTTGGGGCTATTCTAAAAAAAATTTTGAGCCTCGTACATGCTGTAGATTTTGCTAGCCATCGCAGACACACACACACACGCGCAGACAGACAGAGCGTTTTGTTCTTTTATTAATATAGATAAATATCAATATTGCAAAATAATTATACAAGATATTTCATAAAATAGTTTTACTGTAATTTTTGCGCTAGAATTATTTACTTAGAGTTTCCCCCAGAGGGTTTCAGGGGGCAGTCTCCCCTCCTGCCCTTTAGTTTAAAAAATAGCGCCCCTCTGGTCACTCATTCAAAAAAATAGCACCCTTCTTGCCCCACATTTGAAAAAATGCAGCCCCTCAGTGATGGTGCAAACGCACTATAGCGTGTAACTTATGCAAAAAATAGCTCATACGCGTCCCACGGGACACGTAATTTTGTTAACAAATCGCGAAAAAAACGGCAAATTTCGTTAAAAAATCGCGAAATAACTGCTAATTTTCGATAAGATTCGCGAAAAAGAATTGCTAATTTCGTCACAAAATCGCAAAAAAGTGCAGATTTAGTCAAAAGATCGTGAAAAGACAATAAATTTCATCTAAAAATTGCTATAAAATGGAAAATTTTGTGAAACGATTCACAAAAACAGAGCATTTCGCCAAAAGATCACGAAAAACAGTAACTTTTGTCAAAAAATTGCGATAAGACAGCAGATTTTGTAAAAAGATTTGCGAAAAAAATGGGAAATTTCGTCCAAACATCGCAATAAAGCGGAAAATTCTGTCAAAAAACGGCAAATTTGGCCATAAACTCGCTAAAAGATGCAAACTTTGTCGAAATATCCCAAAAAATCAGCAGATTTCATTAAAAGATTGCAAATTTTGCCTAAGTAGCACGAAAAAAAAAATAAATAAAGTTAATGCCAGAAGTGAATTTTTCTGTTCTATAAACTAATTTTCCTGCTTCAAAATTGTGTTTTTATTGCTCCAAAAGCGGATCTTCCTGATTCACAGTCATTTTCGTGCGAAGAGAAAAATGAACACAGGGCCTGATTAGAATTTGGCACCTCCTAAATTTCTACGTCCGGGACGACCACCCCGCCCCTTGCATGGTTCTGTTCACAATCCGTCACAAATTTGTCATTTTTTCGCGATCTTTTCACGAAATTTGTCATTTTTTCCGGGGTTTTTTTAAAAGCAAATTCTGCCGTTTTTTCTTGATTTTTTTTTTAACAAAACCTGCTGTTTTTTGCGATCTTTTAACAAAATTGGTTGTTTTTTTTTTGCAACCTTTTAACAAAATTTACCTTTTTTTCAATTTTTTGACGAAATTTTTGGATTTTTTTCTGGATTCTTTGACAAAATTTCTGGATTTCCCCGATTTTTTATACCGCTATATTCTCGATTCAACGCTATAAAAGTGCCCTTAAAAATAAAAAAAGTGGTCTGAAGAATATAAAAAGTGCCCTTTTCAGAACAGTAGCGCCCTGCCCCTTTTTAAACCTGGGGGAAACTCTGATTTACTTATATATCTTCACAAGAATCATTTCTCTTTGTATATAGTAGTAAAGAATTTAGTAAGTTATTGTGGTGTATTATTTATTTAAAAGTACTCAAAGTGTTGTTAAAATGTCATAGAATTTTTTGTAAATTTATTTTTCTTAAACTTTTAAATAGAAATTCAACTGTAAACAATAATATCACTAGCTAAACTTGTACAGCATCATATTACCATTATAAAAATTTTTGTTTTTCAAATAACATAATTATTCTATAAACAAAGTATATTTATAAGATCTTTTGAAACTTTTTTTCTACTTTGAATAACACTCTTAATCTTTATTTTAATTTTTTGACTAAATTCTTTATATATTAAATAATGCATAAATTATAAATCATTGCAGGCTAAAGTTTTTATTAGTATTATTTCTTAGTTTCTGCCAGGTTTTGCTGCTTACTGACAGAAACTAGTTTCTGCCATGCCGGTTTTAACCACCCTGGAAGAAACTTGCCAGCCCTGTATTAAGCTATATAGGGTAGATTTCCCAGTAATGGATTTGATGTTTTTTGGCTCATAAAAAAAATAATAAATATTTAGCTTTAATTATTTTTTTTATAATTCTGCCTTATATGTGTTATAAATCTGTGTTATTTTTGGAAACTTTTAATCAAAACAATCAGGAAGCAGAAAATAATGTTTCAATATTTCAAGAAATTCAATTTCTGTAATATTTATAGTGCTTAATTTATTTTGACTTAATTGAAAACCTAAATAATCAAATCTAGTTTTTAAATTACAATTACCAAAGTATAATAACACCAAAACTTTTATAAATACAGGGCTCGCATTCCCCCTAAAATTCATAACTATTATTTTCTCGCCTAAAATTCTCCTAAAATTTCATTCTTGTTCCTAAAAAAGTGCATTTTTAGCGAGCAAACTCTGCAAATCTCTTAGTATTTCGAGACCGTCAAAGCACAAAATGATAACAAATGATCAACAAATTAAAAAAAAATAATATGGTGCACTGGGATTAATTAAAGAGGGAACAGAGAGATTGGCAAAAGTTTCAGTAACCCAAAACAGTGTAGAAATGACTGTTGCACAAAATTTGATATGTAAAGGCACGGAACAGTTACAAAATTTGGAAAATGAATTGTCTGTTTTTAGAGCAGACAAAGAGCAAATTTTGAAAAAAAAACTTAAAATTGTTTTTTTTTTTTTTTTTTTTTTTTTTTAATCATTTACCATTTGCATGTTTTTTAATATATCTGTATAGCTGCATCAGTATTTACATATTTTGTTCGTTAGGACATAGTAGATATTTCAGATTGTAATCTAATATTCAACTTGTTCTAATAGCAGATAAATTTTTATTGTAATATTATAGAAAGTAAGTTTCCAAGAGCATTTATTTATTTTTATTTATTTATTTATTTATTTATTTTATTTATTTATTTATTTTTGCATATATATTTACAACTTAATGTATTTAATTAAAAAGAAAAAATCTTGATTTTAAGCAAGTATCTAAAATATGGTAAAATTAAGATATAATTAAGTCTAAAGTTTTGACTGAATATTTTATATGCATCAATTCAAATTTTTTCAAGAAGTTTCAGATAGTTATCACTATTAATGAGTACTTTGTAGGATTAAAGTTACAGTCGGGTTTTCTACTTTTTAAAAGGTACATAAACAATTTATTATGTTTGACATTTTGTAATGAAAGATGAAATTATGTTATTCGAATCAAGCATTTATTAAAAATGAAAATTACAGAATATTATTTGACAGCATACTACTGTGTCTGACTAACAAAATAATGCCTATATTATACACTTATAATGTAAAAAATATCTTCAATTGCCCCTAAAATTTTCCTAAAACTTGTGGAAAAATTCCTCCCTAAAATTTTGGAAAATCCGAGTGCTAACCCTGTAAATAACTACTTTTAAGTTATTTGATATGGTTAATAAAATTTTAATATTTTATTATTATTATTTTAAATATGTATATAACTCTGTCTTGCATATTTTATAATCTGAGTTGGATAATATACTGGCACATACATTCATACATTATCCTATTAAAATCTTAGTTTGATCACATATCTAATCGACACTAGATTTTTTGTGCCTTATAGATATGTTTTATAGCTGTCTCATACCCCCACCCTTTTGTAAGTGGGATGACATGGGACATATTTTGAAACTTACAATTTCATTATTATAAAATAGATTTTGCATGGTATATATCCACATTGTTCAGCAAGATTAAACATGTTTCATCTTGCCTCTATAAAATGAAATTTTTGTTTTTGTGTCAAAGTTGGTTTTATTTTTGTAAAAAGTGTCTCACACTTCCCCACTCTCCCCCATAGTTTAAATAAATGGCTTCTTTTAACACTTTAATTAATTTCATGTGATCAATATATATATTTTTTAATTTTATAATCAAATCATTATTACTTAATAATGTACAGTAGATTCCCACAAATCTGCAACTGTCTAAAATCCATAAATAATTTATGGATGTAAACAATGAAACATTCAGTTCAGATATAGGGACAAAATTTGACTTTTTACTTTTCTATCAAATCAATACAGTAGACTCCCTCAAATCTGCACAGCTTGGGACCAGAGGTTGTGCGGATTTTAGAATTTTGCAGATTTCTGGTCATTGTTTTGTTTACACTTTTTAAACAGAAATTTGAATGTAATTTATAAAGGAATCAAAACTATAATAAATGCTTAAAATAATAAAAAATCAGATAATTTTTAATGTGATTATTAACTTGACCTTTGCTTCAAATATTTTAAACAATAATGTATGATAATTTATTCATTACTAGCTGACCCGCCCGGCGTTGCCCGGGTTCATATTAACAATATTAAACGAACTGGAAATTTGTATGATTTTATCATTAACTCGAAACATGCAGAAATGCATTGTCTGAAATACGTGGCCACTGACTGTGTGAAAAATCGGTTTAAAAAACAGCTAATGTTAAGCTCTAAAAATACTCAAAATGAGCGATGAGAAACGTGGGAGGGAATATGTATC
>CAXHSM010000001.1:6978085-7002085 GCA_964019185.1 Maratus speculifer
CAACGACTGCGTGATTTTTGTGTTAAAGTGTTTATATTTATCAAAAATCACTGTTAAGTCACGTAACTAATTATTTTTTTTTTCACATAGAAATCCCAAGTGAAATATTTTGAATTTCAAACTAATTATATCACTCTTAAATCCGACTATACCATGAATGAAATCGATGCTCACTGGTAGCTAAAATGTTGGTATGTAGTATAATTTCAGAGCCATTTAACAGAAGTAAGTGTTATTTTTAATCAAATCATGCGTAATGTTCACTCTATGGATAAATTCCTAACCGTAAACTTTCGTATTGTAACCATAACCTGCCTGTAACCTAACTTTGACTTAACAGTACCTTACCATAAATTAAATATAACATAAATGTAACCTAGCCTTCACTTTATTGTAACATATCCTTATTCTAACCATAACATAAATGCAATTTAACTTTAACCTAACTTTAACTTAACCGTGACCTAACTGTAACCTAACAGGAAATTAAATATACACTATGGAACCATTTATCTGGAAACCAGTTAACCGGAAAACCAGTTATCCGGAATGATATTTCTAATAGACTGATGTTAGAATCTTTTTAGAAAAAAGTGTCATACACAATCAGTTTGACATATACACTGCTTGAAACAATATTATAATTTGATAACAGCATCTAGTTTTTGAAATAGAAGCATATAATCATATTATACATTAATAAATAAGATTATAATATTATAGATGTTTTCATTTTTATGCCACGAAAACAGAAGAATTTTTGTTCAAGGAGTTCCCATACATTATCTTCTTTCAAACTCTAACAATTAATCTTACTTGCATCAGATTCTTGGTTCAAGTAATCTAATAATCAATTTAAAATTAGAAGTAATACCACAACTACATATGTTTCACAAACCTTATCAAATGGATGCTGCTTTAATGCCCAACCAGTTAACTGGAAAAAACAGTTATCCGGAATACATCTGACCCCAACCATTCCGGATAAATGGTTCTGTACTGTAATCAAAGACTTACCGTAATGTAATTGCAACCTAAATGTTACCAAACCATATATTAGTTTCATGTCCATGGAAATTATTTTGTCTTGTTCGGATCTGGTTATGATTCATTAGAACATTTTTGTCGAGTTCAGATTTCGTTCGTTTCAGATTTTAGGTATTTTTTGATATGGAGTTTTAATGTTTGGGTCGTATTCATGTCCATGGAAATTATTTTGCCTTGCTCAGATACAGTTATGGTTCTTTGGAATATTTTTGTCTGGAACAGATTTGTTTCAATTCAGATTTCGGCTTTTTCTTCAAATAGAATTTTTGGGTTTGGGTTTTCTTGCGTGTTCAACGGAAATTATGCTGCCTTGTTCGAATAAGAACATGCTTCACTGGAATTTTTTTTTCAAGTTCAGATTTGGTTAAGTTCAGATTTCATGATTTTTTCAAAGAAATTTTTTAGGTTCAGATTCAGTTCATGTGAATGGAAATTTTTTGTCTTATTCAGATCTGGTTACGATTCTTTGGAATATTTTTTATTAGGTTCCAATTTGGTTCGATTCAAATTTCAGGTATTTTTTCAAATAGAATTTTTAGGTTTGGATCTTGTTCATGTCCACGGAAATTATTTTGTTATACTCGAATCCAGTTATGATTCTTTCGAATATTTTGGTCGAATTTAGATGTGGTTTCGGTCAAATTTCAGTTTTTTTTAATCGAATTTTTTAGGTTCGAGTTGGGTTTATGTTCATAGAAATTATTTCGTCTTGCTTAGATTGAGTTATAGTTCTTTGGAATATTTTTGTCAGGTCCAGATTTGGTTCAATTCAGATTTTGGGTTTTTTCCATATTCCATTGATCAAGCAAAGCAAGATCGTGAATTTCGTTGATCAAATGCAGAAAAATAGCGACTTTTGTCCATGAGGCGTGCAAAACGGTAAATTTCGTTGATCAGGCATGAGTAAATTCCAAATTTTGCTGATTAAGTACAGAAAAAAAATAGTAAAATTCTGTGATCAGACAAGAAAAAATTACAAGTTTCTCTGATCGAACAAGAAAGAATTACAAACTTGTTTATCAACTGTGTAAAAACCAGATGTTTTTTCTGTTAATTGCACAAAAAAATGTGAATGTCATTTATCAGCCGCAGAAAAATTGAAGATATTGTTAATAGGACATGAAAAAAAGCACAATTTTTTCGATGCTGCATGAAAAATTTAAAATTACTTTGACTGGTTGAGGAACAATCGTAAGTTTCATCAGTTTTTCGCTGGAAAAAAAAATTCACTAATTTCATCAATATGCCGACAGAAAAGAAAATTTCATCAGTGTCTGTTAAGAATCACGAATTTTGTTGATTGGGTGCAAAAAAATGCATATTTCATCGACCAAGTTTGGGGAAAAAAATGCGAATTCCGTTCATCGGACATGAAAAAATCGTGAATTTCCTTAATCGCGTGCAGAGAAAATGCAAATCATGAGGCACGGAAATATCACAAATTTCGTTGATCAGGCCTGGGAAAATTTGTGAATTTAGCTTCTGAGGCACAGAAAAAATTGAAAATTTCTCTGATCTGGCATAAAAAATATTGCAGATTTTGTGGATCGAATGCTAAAAATCACACATTTTGTTGATCGGGCAACTGAAAATTCCAGATTTTGTTCATCTGCTGTAAAAAAAATGGCATATTTTGCCTATTTATTGCACAAAAACAATGTAATTTTCATTGAATCAGCATGGAAAAATTAGAAATATCATCGACTGTACGTGAAAAAAATCACTAATTTTGATGATCAGGCAAAAAAAAAAAACATGAATTTAGTCAATTAAGGACGGAAAAAATCGCAAAAGACATTGATATAGCATGGAAAAAATGCGAGTTTTGTCGATGATAGGCAAAAAACTGAAAATTTTGCTAATCAGCTGCAGAACAATCATAAATTTCGACAGTTTATCATGAGAAACAATTGCGAATTTCATCAATTTGCTGCTGAAAAAAAAATGCAGATTTCCTCAGTATCCATTAAGAATCGCAAATTTTATTGATCGGGCATGGGAAAAATGCATAGTCGATCAAGGATGAAAAAAAGCACAAATTAATCAAGCACAGAAAAATCACGAGATTTGTTGATTAGACTTGGAAAAATTGCAAATTTAGTTCTGAAGCTCTGAAGAATCGCGAATTTCATTGCTCAGTTTTGAAAAATCGCAAATCTCATTGCTCAGGCTCAAAAAATCACAAACTTCATCAATCAGGTGCAAAAAAAATTGCAAATTTTGTTGATCGGACAAAAACAAATCCAGCAATTTTGTTGATAGGAATGATTTTTGTTGAGTTGCAGAAAAATCTTGTGGATCGGCTTTTTCTCTCTGCTTTGTTCATAAAGTCCACTTTTTGTGGCACCTGCTACTTATGTTTGTTTTTTAGCACTTTTAATAAGAAAAAAAAATTCCCAGTAAAGTCAAGGAATATTTTTATTACATCTTGGAAAATAACCCTTGCTATATCTATTATATGTACAACTGCTGATATATCCTTACCAACTAAATTGGATATTTAGATTGGGGGAGTGAATCTAAAGGGGTAACCCTCTCCTCCCCTCTGAGCAGGGCTTGCTAGTTTCTGTGGAGGTGGTTAAAACCTGTGGTTATGACTGGTTAAAACTGGCATGGCAGAAACTAGTTTTTGCCAGTAAGTGACAGAAACTAAGAAATAATGCTAATAAGAACTATTATTCTGCAATGATTCATAATTCACTCATATATTTAATATATAAAGAATTCAGTTAAAAAATTAAAATATATTTTATGAATGTTATTCAAAGTTGGTTCAAAATTATCATATAAATGTATTTTGTTTACATAGATTTCTGTCACTTGAAAAACAGAAATTTTTATAATGGTAATTGATGCTGTTTAACTATTGATATTATTGTTTATGGTTAAATTTCTATTTAAAAGTTTAAAAAAAATTACAAAACATTCTATGTTATTTTAACATCACTTTTCAGAGTATTTTGAAATAAATAATATACTGCAATAACTTAAAAATTATTTACTACTACATACGAAGAGAAATCGTTCTTGTGAAAATCTTCTATAAGTAAATAATAGTAGTACATAAATAAGAAAAAAAAAAAAAAGAAAGAAAAAGAAAAAAAAGAAATATCTTGTACAATTATTTTACAATATTAAAAGAATATATATATACCGGGTGTCCAGTAAATAACTGACCCATTTTGAACTTAAATAACAAATAAACGGTTTGAGATAATAATGTGCGGTTTGCGGTATTGTTATTAGAAAATCAATAAATTTTTAAACATGTACTTTGTTAATATAGTTCAAATTTCGGAAAAAAAAATATCGCGCTGGCGGTAACAGTCTGTTTGAATACAGACATGACTCTAATTTCCATAAATGTGAGATTTTCGGCTGAACCTGAATCTATATGTTGTCGAATCTGAATCTATATGTTGAATCGACTCTCGAATCAGCTTCAAAAATAGGGTACGTTGGTTGGAAAGTGATTTAAAATAATATTTGTGATTGAACCATCTGTATTATATTTCCCCTCTTTTTCCCCTCTTCAGTCTTCAGACTGAGATATTATTTTAAATATTATTATATTACATTAACAAAGTGCATATTTTAAAATTTATTTATATTCTAATAACAATACAGCAAGCCGTGCATTTTTATCTCAAACAGTTTTTTTGTTATTTGGATTCAAAATGGGTCAGTCATTTACTGGACACCCGGTGTATATATATATATATATATATATATATATATATATATATATATATATATATATATATATATATATATATATATATAATGGAAAAAGTAATAATATACTAAAAGCAATCCTTAATATAAGATTAATTTTGCTAACTGAGACTGCTTTATAATTTCTTCTGAATGAAAGAAAAGTTTGAAAATGTTCTTTCAAAGCCAGTATTACTTGCTAGTAATGTCAATATTTAAGGATGTAAAATTTGAAAAATTCTCATTTTCACCAGTATTTGTTTTAAAGGTGACCACCCACAGAAGGCAAGATATTTTTTAGTACTTCCTTGAGAAAATATGTTTCTGTGGAAAGAGGCAATTTTGCTACACAGAATATTTAGAAAAGAAAGATCAGTTAAAGTAGTTAATTAAAAAAAGCTTTGTTCAATAAATCAGTTATACCAAACTTTGCTTTATCCACCAAAAAGTAATTCAACTGGCCTTTCTTTTCCAAGCATTTTGTGGTTACCAACAAAACAAAGAGGTGGAGAGGAACTTGTTGAAGAATCCATCTGGTAACTTCTGATAAGAGAGTACCTAAACTATACTGATTTTCCAAAACTCAACTTTAAAAAAAATGAATGTTTTGAGTCTTACCAAAGTCCACTTGTCTATTTACCAAAATAGTGAAACATTTCATTCTGTGTGGTGGAATAAAGTAAAATCTATTAAAATGAAACCTGTTTTAAACAGAAACTTGTGATGAGAAAAATTTTGTGGTTGCAGCAGATACTATACAATCATACCTGCTAAGACTGAAACCTGTCTGAACTGTCATAATTTTTCTGATTTTCTTATGATTTTATGCAGGCAAAGTAAATTGAATCTATTTATTTTAAGAATAAATATTTTATTTACCTTTTATATCTGTATTCACCTTATCAAAAAAATTGGTATTTTAATTTATCATTTTGATCAAAACTTGAAGTTTCAGTGTTATTGGCCTTGTATATTGTATTCAGCCTTTATTGATTGCGAATTTTTTTCATAAAGTTATAGTATTCTTTATTTATAATAATTTTCTTTATGATAAGTTATATGTTTCATAAAAGTAGCTATATATTTCTGTCCTTGTAATTTTAATTGAAGTTTAATTTTTGCACAGTTAAGAATTGCATCCGACAAACTTTTTGGCTCTGCTAACATTGGATAATTGGCAGATAATACTGTAGTGTTTAATACTATGGTAGAATTTTTTATCAGTTCAGTCATTCATTGATTTTGATTTTTTATAAGACATTTTATTTCTCTTAAATTGTTTTTTTTTTAATCATAAAGTCTGATAAATTAACTTAGCTGTATTTATTACAGATGAATAAAGCCATAAATGTAGATACATATCACATAATTGTAAATAGCCTTTAAAGTGTGAAATATGCAACAAAATATTTTTCCACAAGAAGCTTTTGGAGAAGCATCTTCTGACTCACAGCAAGGAAAATCCTTGTTTTCTGAGGAATGCAACAAAGAATTTTCTAAAAAATTTCATTTCAGTGTCCATCTTCACAGTCATACTGGTAAAAAACATTTTTTGTGTGAGATATGCAACAAGAAATTCTCTAAAAAGGCTTATTTAAGCAGGCATCTATTAATTCATACTGGGGAGAAATCTTTTATGTGTGATATATGTAACAACAAATTCTCTCGAAAGAGCCATTTAAATAACCATTTGTTAACTCATACTGATGAGAAACATTTTCTGTGTGAGATATGCAATAAGAAATTATCTCGAAAAAGCCATTTAAAGCAGCATATGTTAATTCATACTGGCGAGAAACCTTTTGTGTGTAAGATATGCAGCAAAACTTTCTCTCAAAAAGGTTATTTAACCAAGCATATGTTCATTCATACTGGTGAAAAACTTTTTGTGTGCGAGATATGCCGCAAGAATTTCTCTCAAAAAGGTGATCTAAGCAAGCATATGTTAATTCATTCTGGTGAGAAACCTTTTGTGTGTGAAGTATGCAACGAAAAATTCTCTCAAAAGAGTGGTTTAAACAGACATCTATTAATTCATACAGGTGAAAAACCTTTTGTGTGTGAAATATGCAACAAGAAGTTATCTCGTAAAAGTCATTTAAGGCAGCATATGTTAATTCATACTGGTGAGAAACCTTTTGTGTGTGAGATATGCAACAAGAATTTCTCTCAAAAGGGTCATTATAACAAGCATCTCTTAATTCATACTGGTTGCAAACCTTTTGTATGTGAGATATGCCACAAGAATTTCGCACAAAAGTGTGATTTAAGCAAGCACATGTTAATTCATACTGGTGAAAAACCTTTTGTGTGTAAGATATGCAGCAAAAATTTCTCTCAAAAGGGTAATTTAAGCAGGCATCTTCTAATCCATACTGGTGATAAACCTTTTGTATGAGGTATGCCTCAAAATGTTTTCTAAAAAAGGATAATTTTAGCAGCATATATTCATTCATACTAATGAGAAACCTTTTGTGTATGAGATTTGCATTGAGCAATTCCCTTAAAAGAATCGCTTAAGCAGATATCTGTTAATTATTAGAGGTAAAAACTTTTTATTTGTAAGATATACAATAAGAAATTCTCTTCAAAGAGTATTTAAGCCATCTTATATTAATTCATATTGTTGAGAAACCTTTTGTGTTATGTACACAAAAACTTTTTCTCTCAAATGAGCAGTCTAAGTGTTAATTTTCGTTCCGTTAAATTATTTTCTACTAAGTAAATTATATTTTCTTTTTATGGAAGCCTCAACATGTTCTAGTATTAAGAAAGGAATTCCTGTAAAATATATAGTTACCAAAATAAACAGGAAACAACCAAGAACATTTATCAATTTAAACTAGTAAATCTACAGATTGGGAACTTCAACATCAACTCTGTATAATGCAATTTTATTTTGATCTTGTTTTATATTATATCAGAAATATTGCAATTATTTATTTATTTATTTATTATTTTTATTTTTTTACATAATATCAGGCATGAAAGAGTTCTGCCTAAAAGAGGAATTCCACTTTTTTTTACAGTGATTTTAGATATTCTTTTGATTAATGAAAAAATGCAAAGGAAATTTTAGAAGGATAATAGGAGGGGGGGCTGGAAAATTTAGTAATCTGCCTACTTAAACCCTCAGAGTTTGTTCTTGAATTGTTGTGCAAAAGAAACAAAATAAAAAGTGGGCTTATGTCATATAAGCATCTGAAAGTCATACAAATGAATTTTCTCAGTCTTACACGAATGATTTTTTTTTAAAACTTCAAAAATTCAAAATGAAAGGAAGTTTCTTTTTGGAATAGAATATTTTGTATTGTACTATTTATACAACACTTTTGGGTGTTGTATAAATTGTCTTTTTTGAGATGTATTTCTGATGCAAAGATCAATTTGGCAGAGATATTTTTTTCTATGAATATAAAAAGGGGGGGGGGGATTTAATAGCTATAAACCATTCAGAAAATTTTTATTTTTCTTTGGTAAATTAATGACTGTACTTCACATAAATTTGATCAGATATATTTGGATTTATATCTTTAGCATTGTTAGTATATTTTAAATTAAAAAGCAATCGAACATGCAGGTATATTTAATTTTGTTGTATAAGTAATTGTTAAAATGACACTTAAATTATAAAAGTTTGGCATCATTCTATAAATGCAAAAAAAAAAAAAAATCCATCTTTTTTCTCATTTCCCACTTTCATGCCTGTAATATAGATACAGATTTTCCCGGTGATTGAGACTGTATAAAACCAAAAGACTTATGTTAAACACAATACAATGATGTCCTTTCATTGTAAAACTAGTTTTCTTTCAAAATTTTTAATCCAAAACTACACTTTTAAAGAGTACCACCTCCAAATCCCCTATAATATTTGAAATGAAGTATAATAATTGGAATACATACAATTCCCTCTAATCTGCAATTCTATAATCCACAAACACCTGTAAACTGCACAATATGTCAGATGTAAACAAACAATTGGAATCTTTTTTTAAATAAAATATTGCACACTTTAACCATAAAAGATAATCTGATGAATTTATTACAAAATTTTTAATGGATTCTGCATTAGTATATTGATATTACAAAACCCAAACACTCATGCATGTACATACTCAACATATTTCTTTCGACTGCATACATAAAAGCTTTCACTACCAATATTTTTATTTTTGAGTTTATCCTGAGATGAAAGTTTCTTTGGCTTTTACTACCTTTAATACATAAAAAATATCTTTTAACCTTGTAGCATACAAATATCTCCATTCTGACAAAAAAAACTTTGAACTCCTTATCCATCTTAGCATGCATTCCCACTTTGTTTGCTTTGCACATTGCAATCAGGTTTCTATGTATACTAGGAACATAAATAACATTATGTAGATTTACTGTATTAATTTTCTCCTATCTAGTATATCAAAGCCTGCATCTTCAATGCCTCTTATTACTTGAGGAGTCATACCCTCTTGTACTACTGCACCAGGAGGAGGGTCTGCAAGTGAAGTAAAAAATTGCTTATTCTTATACACTTGTTAAGTGGATGCAGAATCTACTATCCTGTCCCAACTTAAAGGTAAGGTTTCATTAATATAGCACTGTTCTTTAACCATAAATTCAGCTACAACAGAACCAGTACTATTAATCTCATTTTTAGAACTTTTCATTTTTTCTTTACAACTACATACTTTAGTACTGTAACCCTGTTTCCTATCTAAAGCACAGTTTTCTGTTCAGAGCTATGGGAAGCAACAACTGTATTCATTATTAAACTTTCTTGTTTTTGTCTTGCCCTAAAATTGTATCGAGCAGTCTCCTTTAATATTTTAGACTTGACATAGTCAAAAGTAAATTTGTCTTCCTTTAAATTATCAAATGGGATATTCAGATTCAGTATGTAAACATTTTATTAGCTGATAACAGCGATGTGTCTTGGAGAGAGTTTCCCCTTAATCTACTACTTTCCTATAAGGTTCCTCAAAGTGAGCAATAAATGTGAGGAAATCCTCATCAGGAGTTGGCTTCATATTACTAAATTTATTTATATAAAAAGATTTTAATTCCCCCCCCCCCTCCCTGGATTCTCCTATGCTTTCTTCAGGTTTCTCAAATTTCAGCTGGGTCAGATAAATGACCTTCTGTCAATTCAATATTGGGACTACAGTAACTGTTAACTAAACCTGATGCCTTTTCTTTGCTTTCTTCCAATTTAAATATATCTATTTCAGATAATTTATCTGTTTTAGGCCATTTAGATTTATCCATCCAAATTTTCTAACCCTCACATTTCAAAACTCGTTTTCTGATCCACCCATGCTCTATAATTATCTCTAGTTAGCATCATAGAGGCTAATAAAGCCATTTTCAAAATTTTCTCAATAAAAATTGCAATATTTCAACCCTACTGTACTTATTTACTCCTTGAGAGGCATGAATGCAACAATTTGATACTAATAAATTTAACATGCAATTACAAAGTAACATCTTCATAGAGTTAACAATATTCAAAAATTTCAAACATCATATTCACACAGTTTGAAAGCCTGTCTGGGAGATATAACTCCCTGTTGTGTGGACCTTCTGCGACATCTACCAGTTGGCTGTTAGGTTAGCAGAATATGATATCAAGAAAAATTTGTCACTTGGTAATTTCACTATTAAAAGAAAAGAAGGAAAAAGTGCTCATGAAACATTTTCAGCTTGACAATTTTCTTTATTAAATATCAACTGTTGCATGGTTCTTTGAAGTATCAAAACTAAGAAAAATATTCCCAGGGAACTTTCAAAAATGTTCAAAAGCTTTATTTCTCATAAAAAAAGGAACATGTTCTTTAAAAAGAATCTACCACTTGCAAAAATAATTTGTCGCAAGTCAAAATTCACCATTTGAGAACTCAAACACCACCTTTCAAAAGTAAAACAGCATTTAAAGAGCTGACTGTATCCTATCAGCCAATCACGGCAAAAAGTCATGAAACATTCATGAGAAACTGCTACAATCTTCCTGACTTATGCAAAACAGACGTCTTGCATAAAATAAATTTGCCTACAAAAAAAGAGAAATTTATTTAAAAAAATTAGCTAGATGATTTAATTAAAACTTAAGTTGGTTAAAAAAATAAGCTCAATAAAGCTCTACCTGCAAAAACACATAGTTTACAATTTATGAAATAAGTTGTAAAAAACAGATTGAATTGTGATGTCTGCAAATTGTCTGAAGTAAAATGAAGTAATCAAATGTTTTGATCTCAAAAACATTTATATATGCAATATGCACTATTTTGCCTATATGAATTGCAAAAATGCTTGGATTAAATAAGGCAAAATTTACAATAAAAATTTACTGGTGAGAATAATCAAAGATTCTAAATACCTTATGCGGCATGTATCATCACTTATCCTGAAGGGGTTAAATTTTATACTGTTTCTGCATAAATAGTGTCATAAAAAAGCCATGTATAAAGCTCTTTTTGCTACCTTAATGGTTTTGTATGTGACAAAATAATGTGTGAATCATTTCGATACTTATTCATAGCTACAAAAATGCACATTCAGCACTCAGTGATGCTAAAATATATAGATATGCATATATTTGTTGAGAAAAGATTCTGAAGAATCTATAAAAAAGAAAATGAAAATTACAACTAAAACAATTAACAATAAAATCCAAACTGAAATGCAATATGCTAATAAAATGCATTAATATAAGAAATAAAGGAATTAAAAACTCAATGTTTTAAAAAAACCTTTTTATGCCCTTGGCCACAAATGTGAATATTTAATTTTTATAATTATAATTACTGCCAATAATAATAAGAACAAAAAATTTATAACTTATTAACTGCAAATTCCCTCAATAACATAAGTGAAAGTTATATGGTTTGGCTGCACTGATGAACAGTTAGAGATATATATTTAAAAAAATTGTGAAGAACTATTTCAATTTTATGTTTTGTTGGATTATTCAAACAAATAGTTTAACAGCCAACAGCACAAAAACCTAAGATATCAAGCACAAGAAAAAAAAACTTTTTTATGATAGAATAGAAATAGGGAAATCTAATGATCCATGTCTTCCAAAAGGTAAGTGTTGCATAAAGCAAAAATTTAATACCACTAGTGGTGTACTCATCATTCCAGTGGTGTACCACTACTGGTGTATTCGTTTGTTTATCATTGTGTTCACCTGCTTCTAGTCCTCCATATTTTTATACCTTTGATTGTAGGACAAACATAATGATGAACCCATGAGTTAATCACTGGTGGTATTAATTTTTGGCTTATGCACCACTTCATTTCAGGTAAACATGGATCACTAGATTTCTCTATTTCTACTCTTCTGTAAAATAAACATTTTTTTTTCTTGTGCTTGATACCTTATGTTTTTGTGCTGTCAGCTCTAGGGCAGCACAAAGGTAAGTGTTATAATGTATAATGTAACGTCTGTATAGTAAATTCATTATTTCAAATCTAATATTTCTGCATTTTTTGTTGTGATTACTACAATTTTGCTCTTAAACAGGCTTTTTTAAAGGTTGCTTGTAGATGGTGCATTAAAAGTGTAATTACTTTATGTTTGATAAAAATAACATCAGACATGTTATATTAAATCTTAATCATTTTTAGAAATGTAATAAAGATATTTACTGTTAATTTCTTATAAAATAAACTATTTCACTCATAAATTACCATTAGAACTCAGCCAGCCACATGTATGGACATTATTATTATTATGATTGCTTTTTGAATTCTTATTAATATAAAATAACGTAACTAACGTAAAACAATTGGGTAATTTTTTCATTATAAATAAATCATCCCTGAAGGGGTTAAACTAAAAATAAAGTTTGTGTTTTCATTTTCTTATGCATTACCATTTTAATTTAAGTAAAATTTAAAGGATGTATTTTAAGTTTTTTAATTTCTTGTGATGGAGAGTCCAAGCAGATGTTTATTCTTAAAATGTGATATTATACTACACTTGCATCTTATGCAACAGTCAAGTAATGTATGTACACAACACTAATTTTTTTTGTTGTTGTTGTTGTTGTTGTCTTCAATAAATTGATGTTTAAAGTGTTAATTTGTAGAAAAATAAACTTATTAAATTGTTTATACAATTCTATTAAAAAGCTATTTTGTGGGATTTTTTTTCATATATTCTTTAATTAAATAATAGTTGTATATCAGAGTAGTGAATTATCTATTAATTTAATGTTAACGTGGAAAAATAAGGAAATTTTAATATAAGATATTTGAGACTGACCTGTCTTTTGTAATGTAGAATGTAACGTCTTTATAGTAAATCAATTATTTCAGATCTAATATGTCTGCATTTTTCATTGTGAATACTACAATTTTGCACTTAAACAGGCCTTTTTTAGAGGTTGCTTGTAAATGGTGCATTATGGGAATTGAACCCAGATACTTGGCTTACAAGGCCAATGCTTTACCTGTTAAGCTACCTGGGCGTTAGCCAGCTGAAATTTTTCACTCAGATAACCTTGTTGGTCATAACATCTGGTCTGTCATTTAGACAGCTCATCAGAATAGACTGCATGTAATGGAATTCCATATGACAATGGATACATAGATATACTATTATTTTCAACACAATCTAACTGATTGGTAAAGTAATCATACGAATTCAATATTTCCAACTGAGCAAAAAATTGACCAGGCTTGTAATGGAGATTCTTGTAGCGTAGTTTGGTAGCAGCTGCTATTGTATTAGCATACTTAGAAGAAGCGTGATCATATAGTAGTCCAGATTCGGATGTACGAAAAAAACCCCACGATGATTGCTAAGTTACAATTTATTTAGACATATATTACTAAGGGGGGCACACTTACAGCACTCGGAGAAAATCTCCGAACCAAAAATTAGCACGTTGACAAGACAAGCGCAGAGAGTCAAGTGACCTCGTACATAGCAACAAACTGCCACCTTTGGCATCATAGAAAATCGCCAACATACACAAGTTCGCCCATGCACAATGGATAGTATACGCCAAATACAGTTAAAATGCAGCCGGCAAGATAAGAATACAATATGGTTTCCAAGCTGGGATGGGAAAGGAAAGGTTGCCAAACGATAAAATGTTACACGTGTTATTATGTCTAATAAAGAGGCACACCAAAGGGATATCAGATTTTACTGCGCAGATGTTAAATTCTTTTTTTTAGGGTTTTGTCGAGAAAGAAAAGAAGCGTAAGCATAAATTTTAACTGCGAAACAGAGATGATGTCCATATAAGGTAATGCAGAATTGCCTCGATCGGAAATAGCAGACATCTGGAAATAGCTTTAAACGGTTGATTAATATGTGAGTGTATTTCTCACAGACAAAGTTAAGCAGCTGCCGATTTTTCGGTTAGAGAAAAACTAGGCGAGGGAAAAAAAATGGAAAGTGAATGAAGGACACCTTAAAACTGATTTTGAATTGAAAAGAGACAGGGGGAAGGAATAATTTAAGAAAATAACCCATATATAACGAAATAATCGTTATATATATCACCCGGTGCACCACAAAAAAACTTTTGCTGTCCAATGTGCATAGGCTAGCATAAAATATTATAACATAAAAACATACATAAATGCAAAAGTTTTTTTTTTTTATATGTATCTGTAGAAATTTGACGTCATGATAATGGAGACTTTTGTATTCAAAAACAGTCAGCAGTTCTAAAGTTTCTAAATTTTTTTTACTATTTGTGGATATGGATCCAAGCTAGTACTGTATTTTTATATGTAGAAGTTGAGTCGACTCAGACAGTACAAACACATTACTGCAGCTTTGCTTGTTATCATGACACAAGTAAAAATTTTGAAACATATATACAAAACATGAAACTAATACTAAATGAATGTAAGATGGCAATACACAAAAATAACATAATAGCACTATACTTTTCAATAATTAAAAAAAGAGTAATATGATGTATATTAAAAATAAAAATGTTTCTGTAAAAAAGTGTTTCATGCCGAAGCATAGGATGACAAAAAAAAAGAGGTGCTCCAAGCACGCCCATAAAAATATGCGTCACCCTGAATCTTGTGTACAACACAAGTATTATGGCATCGGCTTAGGGCCTAGCCTTAGATGAGGAGGGAATTGTGATGCTCCCCCGAAGACACTAGCGGTCTTCTGAAGGAGCCCACGTCGAATTACATGAAAAAAACTTGAATTGTTGTGAATTGGAATCACAATTCAAAAATTTGAATCGAAATTCCAATCCCAAAACTTTGTCTCTCAACACAATGAAGCTTGAACCCTTAGGGCCTTAATTTTGAACGGGAACAAGACTTCAAAGGGAAGAATTCAAAAAGAAAAAAAAAAACAAAAAAAAAAATGTATATCATATAATAACTAATATGGGCAGACAATCCTAGAGTGAAGAGAGACGAAAAATATGTCACAATCGAGTGGGGTGATGAACAAGTCATATATAAAAACTGTGTTTTATTTAATTACATGAATCATTTGTTTACTTTTCTAGACTACAGTACCTGTTTATCTAACTATAATATGTTTGACTTATAGTACAGGAATTGTTAAGTGGGAGGTTAGCTAGTGGAAAAAAATACTGAATTAATGAATATTGTCAAAGAAATTTTAAGTGTACTGCAAAAAGAAACAAAATAAAAGATAAATAAAATTTAAGTGAGTATGAAGACATATCTAAGTGTTAAAGGATAACAATGATACCTAATATTGTTCCTAAGAGATCTTCAGAGCAACAGTGATGGACCAGCCATGATATTGTTAAAGATCAGTCAAAAACAACATACACACAACCATGAGCTCTTTGGTTGGATATGTGGTATCATAAAACAAGACATAAAAATAATAACTAGTGTTTTTTACATTAGCTTCTGTTTCTTAGATTGTATGTGTGAGGTTGATAAAACGTAGTAAAGTTAGTGTTGTTTATATGACTTGACGCATCAAATAAATGTCCATAACGAGGAGGTGCTAGTAAAAGTCTATCAATATGTACCCGAAATGCTGTGTTATCAGGAGTATACAACCTTTTAATTGAGAATGACACAGGGGAATGTTTACAAGTGACAATATATGGACCAGTATACTTTGTTTTAAACTTGTCATTTGATTTTAGATATACAATGTCTTTTAAGAAAATGGATCTTAATTTAGCTTTCTGACCGTAATATTTATATCTTTTATCTTGAGCAGATTTAATGTTGTTATAGGCTTTGTGATATATCTTACTCAAATCATCAAGTAATTTGTGGACTTCAATATGTTTATCAAGAAAGGGTTGGTTGCACGACTGATCAAAAGTGTCAAAAATTAGAGAAAGTTCACGTCCAAAATGAAGAAAATTAGGAGAATATAATGTAGTTGCATGTTTCGAACCATTATAAAGTGATTTGTGTATAAATACTGCATTTTCGAATGAATGACCTTCTTGTAAAAGAATATTAACTGAATATTTGATTGACTTATTGATTCGCTCTGCAATCGCATTTGATTGTGGTCTCGAGGCAGAACTGTGTAATACCTTAATGCCCATTGTATCATTAAAAATGTTATATACCTGAGACGTGTACTGGGGTCCTAAGTCTGATAAGACAACCGAAGGTCTCCCAAAGGTGGTTATGTAAGAGAATAAGCATTTAACAACCTTACTCGCAGATATGTCATTAAGTGGAAAGAGTTCAATATGTCTCGAAAAATGATCAGTGATAGTTAAAACATATTTTCCATTAGCAAACGGTCCAAGGAGATCTGTACTAATAGTGTGACCAGGGTACCTGGGAGTGTATGTGGGCTGCAAAGGTGCGGGTGGAGTTTGGTGATGTTTAGTTTGAAGACATTTGATACAGGATGCAACAAAGTTTAAAGTGTCTACATACATACCCTTCCAAAAATATCTACCTGACAAGAATTCATAAGTTTTATTAAAGCCAAAGTGAGATAAATGTGAAATTGTTAAGACTTTGCTTTTAAGTGAATTTGGAACAATAATGTGATACGAAAAAGTGTTATTAAAAATATTTTCCTTCTTTAACATTAATACTTTCGAATCAGGATGAATGAAGTAGTTAGGAAATTTTTGAGAATATCCTTTCTTTAAGATTTCTTTATAAACAACAGACAAAGTAGGGTCATTTTGTTGTTCAGTAGCAAATGTTTCATTCGAAATTTCTAATAAAGGGTCAGGATTTGTTTGTGTACCAGAAATAAGGCAGTTAACATGCATATTAGAATCACTCGAGCTGGAGTGTGGAGTATCACATTCTACAATAGGTAAGGGTTGAGTGTCATGAATAAGTTCAGGGTTTGTAGCTAAAGTCTGTTGATTATTTTCAAAGTTACAGCGAGATAAATAGTCAGCGAGTACATTCTTTTTACCTGGAATATGTTGAAATTTGTATGTGTATTCTGAGAGATCCATGAGCCAGCGAGAGATAATATCAGCCGGATTTGTAGTTTTGTTGTACTTTTCTAATGGTTTACTATCTGAAAGGATTACAAATTCTCTGTTGTATAAATAATATTTGAAAGCAGTAACTGATTTATGAATCGCCATGAGTTCTAATTTAAGTGCAGGATATTTTTTTTCTGACGCTTTTAAAGATTTTGAAAAGTATGCAACAGGTAATAGTTGTTTATCATGTTCTTGTAGTAAGACACCAGAAATAGCAATATTTGACGCATCAGTATTTAAAAAGAACTTTTTGTTCCAGTCAGGTAATCTAACCATGGGTGGATTAAAGAATATCTTCTGTATGGTGTCCATAATTTTTTGATGTTTGCTTGTCCACTTAAATTTGGCTTTTGGAGTAGTTAAGTTTATGAGAGGTTGTACAAGTTCAGAAAAGGATGGAACAAGAGATTTGTAAAATGTAATGACGCCTATGAGTGCTTTTAATTGACGTTTAGTTGTAGGTGTTGGAAAAGATGTTATTTTTACAATGTTCGACTGAACAGGAGAAATAGTTTGATTTTCTATGTGAAATCCAAGATAATCTAAACTGGTTTTGTGAAAAGTGCATTTGTTAGGGGACAGCGTTAAATTATATTTTACTAGTATTGCAAGAATTTTATCCAACTTATTACACATTTCTTGATATGAATTGGCACCAACAATGAGATCATCTTGGTAGGTATAGACACCTTCTAACTGTAATTCATCAAGTAACGAGTCCATTAAAGCTTGATAAATTGAGGCGCTTGTTTTTAAGCCGAATACTAATCTCTTATACCGAAAAGAACCGAACATTGTAGTGAATGTGAGCTGATTTTGAAATTTTGCAGGCAAATCAATCTGATGATATGCCTGATGAAAGTCGAGAGAAGAGAAAAAACGATATTGTGAAAGATTTGAAATAATAGTTTGAATTTTTGGAAGTGGATAGGACGAACCTTGAATTATAGTATTAACCATTCTGAGATCTAATGCGAGTCTATATTTCTGTATACCTGTACCGTCTGGTTTCTTTTTAACAAGAAGCATGGAGCAGGCCCATTCGGAACAATGACGTTCAATGATTTTGGCATCAAGTAACTGTTTGATTTGATTTAAAACATCCTTCTGCACAGCTTGGGGAAGAGGGAAAGGGAGAGTCTTTATGGGGTAATCATTAATGAATTTCAAATCAGGTACAATTTTATCAGTATGACCAAGTGTGTCTAATGATTTGGAAAAGGCAGGATAATAATTAAGTAACAATTTAGTTAGGTTCTTTGCTTCGTCAGATTTTAAGTGAGAAAGTTTGAAATCATTAGCCGATAACTCCTGCTTTCTTTTTTGTAAGATTTCATTAGACGCCTGAATAAAATTTACAAAGTGCTGTTCTGAGTTATTTTGCTTGTCAGACATTTCAGAAGTATAGTCGCGAATTTCCTCAATCTCAGATAATTGACCTATTTTTGTGTGTTTAGGGAGATGAATGGTTTTTTCAGAAGTGTTTTTAAGTGTTATTGAGAAGAAATGATGTATTTGTGAAGTTTTCTTTCTTTTATTGGATAATTTGTTCATTTGAATAATGGCATCATTTCCTATTAATTCTTTTGTTTGTGCCAAATATTCAAATAGATAATTTCTGTCATTGTTGATGTTATTGGAGGTGTAAACAGAGCACCATATTTGTTGTTGAGGTTCTACTATAATTTTTCGAGTTAAGAACACCGCTTGATTCATTACAACATCACTCAAAGAATTGCATGATTTTGATTGTTTCTCTTCAGAAGATTCTTTACTGGTTTTTAAAGGAACAGAGAAATTATTGTTGACATGGAGACACTTGTTAAAAGTATCAATGACAACATTGTATCTAGTTATGAAATCAAAACCTAAAATGCCTTCAAAACTGGAAGACTCGGGTATGTCAACAATATAAAAGTGGTGTGAAAACGCTTTTTGTTTTAGCTTAATGGATGTTCTGATGCAGGCGGAAAATGAGACATCAGAATTGACAGTTTTAATATTGACGTCAGTGGACAGTCTTTTATATTTTAAGAGAGGTTTAAGTTGATTAAATAATTTTTGTGAAAGTAAAGATATACTACTACCAGAATCAGCCAACAAAGTAATATCATGGTTTGCTATAGTGGCTTCAACAAGAGGGAGGGATGGTGACATAGTGTTTACACTACAAATTATCTGAACATTATCACATTCTGTTTGTGTACTGATGTTATTTGCTATTTTAATGGAGTCAAAAGTTTGGGAACCTACTGAATTAACTAGTCTCGAACTTGAAATTTTAGGTAATACAGGGTCAAAAGGAAAAGTTGCTGATGTAGAAGTATTAGACTGAGACACAACACCATCAGCATAAAAATTGTATCTCTGTTTCAGTTTTCCTGAAATTGGGGCGTGGAGTTTGTGTAATTGTTTTTTCTTTGAGTATTTGCTCTTTTCCATTTAAAACAAGAGAGAGCGTCATGATTATTTCGTCCACATAACTGACAAACAATTGGTTTTTTTTGTGAAAACTTGTGTGGGGAATAACGTCTAGTGTAGTTTCGATTTTTGTAATTTTTTTTGAAGCGTGAAACATTTGCGGAATGTTTTGGTCTAGTCTGCAGATTTTTTTGCTCAGTTTCGGTTTTAGTATCAGGAGGGACAAAAGATAATGCATTTATTTTCTCAGAGATTTCTTTTAATTGCGATTCAATAAGATTTTCTGGTCTGTGTACTGAAGGTAAGGAATGTAAGATTTTCTCATTCCTTAAAATTTCATGAAGGGTTTGCGCTCTTTCAACTGCTGTTTTATAATCATTAATGCCTTCTTCCTGTAATTTTATTCTAATATTTGAAGGAAGGGCTTCTAGAAATTTCATGAGTTTGATAGTGTTGCGTGCATTTTCGTCGTTGATATCTGCATAAACAGTCGCCGCAAGAACATTTAGTCTATGAGCTAAGTTTTTTATCGTCTCAGAAGGCATAAGTGCTAAACTGGACAATTCAACAGAAGCAACACATTTACTAGGGGGGGCGAAAAATGACGCAAATTCCTTTTCCAGCAAATCGAGGTCTGTTATCTTTTGCAGGTCAGGATTTTGGGCTAGAAATTTTTGTGCAGGCCCAACTAACTTTCCCTTTAAGATTGCAATTGTTGTTTGTGGGTTATATTTATTAATTTCTGCAGAGACTCTAACTTGATCAAAGAAAAATTTAAGTAAATCTGGATCTCCATCAAATTGAATGATATTTATCGGAATTTGTTTTGCCGCCATTAGTTTTTTTTTTGTTTGTTTGTTTTGTTTAAGCTCACAAGTTTTGAGAAATTGTTACACAGACCGGATTTATACCCTAAGGCACATTGAAAACAAGAAAATTTCCTAGCTAGTAAAAATATGTACACAAGCAAAATAAATAGATCTTAAAAAAATATACCTCACTTTAAAGATATCTTATTTGAACCTTTTATGACAGTAAAGCAAGGAAACACATACAAAATTAACACATTTAGAAAATAAATTAAATAAAATGGCAAAATAATTACACTTTGAAACATATATCTATATATTCCTTCACTTTAACAAAGTACTTACTTTAGATAATAAAGCAAAGAAAACTCTATAGAAAACCGCAAAAACTGTTAGCAAGCAAGAAAAAAAAATCCTTTAACTTCTTTACACTAGGAAAAAAATTCTTTTTTTTTGTAACTTAAAACCTTCTGATTTATTTATATTTTTTGGATGAAAAAGAATGTTCTTATTTTAACCTTGTAATTAAAGTTCAAAACTGGTTAACACATTTAAGCATATTAGAGAATCTAAATACAAATTAAAAAAAAACGAAGGGGTGTTGGACGTAAAATATGAAACACTAGCACATAAATGTAATAACTGATAAAAACTGCATAAAATGTCAGCAAAAAAAATAATTAGAAATGACAACAGTTACCGTGCTTTCGCAATTTAAAAAAATTTTGCAAAAACACAATAACAGGATTATAATAGTTATTGAATTAAATATGATTTAAAAACACCAAACTGCAATATCGACTATGGTGTACTGACTGTGGAAGCAGAACATAAAATAAACAAAATACTTGGGGTAACTTACAGATTGAGTTTTTTTTTAAAAAAAAATAATTAAATGATTACTAATTTAATAAGACAAAGCTTAGGGAACTGGGGCACGATCTGCTCCCACATTCAAAATGTAGATTTTTTGAGGTTGCATTTCCGTTGTTGTGCACTTTTTTTTCTTTTTTTATCACTGGAGACTAGCAGAAATTTTATATTGTAATCAGGTAATTGAATATGCACTTATCAAAGGTGGTGACACCTCATTTAGAGAATTTTTGTAATTCTCTTATTTATTTATTTATTTATTTTGTGCACTGTTAACTGATATAAACGATGAATTATTTCTGATGGATTTTCTCAGAATTGAAGACAATCACTATTTTTTTTTTGCACGATGAACGATTTTACGATGCATCACACCACAGGAATATTGTTATTCACTAAATTTTCTATGAGGCTATATGAACTTTCTGTAGACTACGTTCACAAAAGACACAAAACACACTGGAAGACACAAAGCACAACATGAGCACATGCAGCCCTCGATGATATCTGGCTGCGATGAACACGTCAATCACACAGACGATGGAGATGACAAAAGGGGCACCCAGCGCTCAGGTGACAATCAGCCGCAGATTTCTTTTGAAGATGGAATTTCAAGGGGAGACCCTCCGAAGCAGTTGAGATGGAGCACACAGGTGAGGAAAAGGGGGTGTCCAGCAAAGGAATTTCAGGACGAGAACAGCTCTGTACTTTTTCGGTTGACACTTAGCAGGCAAGACTAATAGCATTTTCTACCGGGGGATGCAGAGAAGAAAAAGAAGAACCGAAATGCATCACATCCACGGGAAAGTCGCAGTTGATTGTACCCCCCTCCATATATATATTTTTTTTTTTTTTATGTGGGGAAAAACGAAAGAGTCAAACGGTACCAGTTATTTTTGTAATGGAGATTCTTGTAGCGTAGTTTGGTAGCAGCTGCTATTGTATTAGCATACTTAGAAGAAGCGTGATCATATAGTAGTCCAGATTCGGATGTACGAAAAAAACCCCACGATGATTGCTAAGTTACAATTTATTTAGACATATATTACTAAGGGGGGCACACTTACAGCACTCGGAGAAAATCTCCGAACCAAAAATTAGCACGTTGACAAGACAAGCGCAGAGAGTCAAGTGACCTCGTACATAGCAACAAACTGCCACCTTTGGCATCATAGAAAATCGCCAACATACACAAGTTCGCCCATGCACAATGGATAGTATACGCCAAATACAGTTAAAATGCAGCCGGCAAGATAAGAATACAATATGGTTTCCAAGCTGGGATGGGAAAGGAAAGGTTGCCAAACGATAAAATGTTACACGTGTTATTATGTCTAATAAAGAGGCACACCAAAGGGATATCAGATTTTACTGCGCAGATGTTAAATTCTTTTTTTAGGGTTTTGTCGAGAAAGAAAAGAAGCGTAAGCATAAATTTTAACTGCAAAACAGAGATGATGTCCATATAAGGTAATGCAGAATTGCCTCGATCGGAAATAGCAGACATCTGGAAATAGCTTTAAACGGTTGATTAATATGTGAGTGTATTTCTCACAGACAAAGTTAAGCAGCTGCCAATTTTTCGGTTAGAGAAAAACTAGGCGAGGGAAAAAAAATGGAAAGTGAATGAAGGACACCTTAAAACTGATTTTGAATTGAAAAGAGACAGGGGGGAAGGAATAATTTAAGAAAATAACCCATATATAACGAAATAATCGTTATAAGGCTGGGAATCAAACCCAGATACTTGGCTTATAAGGCCAATGCTTTACCTGTTAAGCTACCTGGGCGATAGCCAGCTGGAATTTTTCGCTCAGATAACCTTGTTGGTCATAACATCTGGTCTGTCATTTAGGCAGCTCATTAGAATAGACCGCAGGTATTTACCAATCAGTTAGATTGTGTTGAAAATAATAGTATATCTACGTATCTATCATCATATGGAGCTCCATTACCTGCAGTCTATTCTGATAAGCTGTCTAAATGACAGACCAGATGTTATGACCAACAAGGTTATCTGAGTGAACAATTTCAGCTGGCTATCGCCCAGGTAGCTTAACAGGTAAAGCATTGACCTTGTAAGTCAAGTATCTGGGTTCAATTCCCAGCCTGGTCAATTTTTCGCTCAATTGGAAATATTGAATTTGTATTATTACTTTACCAATCAGTTAGATTGTGTTGAAAATAATAGTATAAGTAAATTTAATTTATTTCTTATTTTTTTTTAATGACTGTAGTACTTAACCATTATATTTATTATAATTTTATCTCTAAACATTTCAGAAATTGTCTGATATATCTTTAGTCCCATGTTTATTAGGATGCTACTGTAGTTTGTAATATGTTAAACATTTTATTTGATTTCAGTTTCCTACAGTGATTATAAAGTTTCTTAAAATTACTTTAGTTTAAATTGCATTTAAATTGACATAAAAACTGATAATTAACTTTATTCTATACATTGCAGATACATGAATCTGTACAGATAGATGCCACATCACATCATTCAAAATAATCTTCAAAACATGAAGGATGCAGAAAAATACTTCTTTACTCAAACTTTTTAGACAAACAGCTTCTGATAAAAAAAAAAAGTCTCTTCATTGTGAGATATGCAGCAAGAATCTCTCTCTTAAGTGTAACTTAACCTGACATCTGTTAATTCACATTCATGAGAAATC
>CAXHSM010000001.1:7002185-7056185 GCA_964019185.1 Maratus speculifer
TATTGTATATGAGATATGCAACAAGCAAATTTTTTCTAAAGGAGATTTAAGCAAATATCTGTTGATTAATACTGGCAAAATACTTTGTGTATGTAAGATATGAAGTGAGCAATTCAATCAAAAGAGTAATTTAAGTACACATCTGTTAATTCATTCTGGCGAGAAAACTTTTGTATGTGAAGTACGCAACAAGAATTTCTCCCAAAAGTGTAGTTTAAGCAAGCCTCTGGTTATTCATACTATGAAGAAAACTTCTGTATGCAACAAGAAATTCAATCAGCAGAGTAATTTAAGCAAACATCTGTTAATTATGCAAGCAAAAAACCTATTATATGTGAAATATTCATCAAAAAATTCTCTCAAAAATGTGATTTAAACAGATATCTATTAATTCATACTGGTGAGGAACCTTTTATGTGTGAAATATGCAACAAGAAACACTTCTGAATAGGTGATTTAAGAAAGCATCTGTTAATTCATACTGGCAAGAAATCTTTTGAGTGTGAGATATACAACAAGAAATTCCCCCCAAAATTTCATTTAAGTAAACATCTGTTAATTCATATTGGTGAGAAAGTTTTTATATGTGAGAGATGCAACAAGAAATTCTCTCAAAAAATGTGATTTAACCACACATTTGCTAATTCTTACTGGTGAGAAGCTTTTCATGTGTTACATATGAAACAAGAATTTATCTCAGAAAGGTGAATTAGGCAAAAATCTGTTAGTTCATACTAGTGAAAAACCTTTTGTGTGTGAAACATGCACTGAGAAATTTTCTCAAAAAAGTGATTTATGCAGACATCTGTTAATTCATACTGGCGGAAAAACTTCTGTATGTGAGGCATGCAGCAAGAAATTCATTTAAAAGAGTAATTTAAGTAAACATCTGTTAATTCTTACTTATGAGAAATCTTTTGTGTGTAAAGTTATAAAACAAAAAAAATAAACAAAAGCACAAGTTAAACAGGCTTCTTTTAATTCATATTGATGAGAAATATATTGTATGAAATAAAGAATTTTTTAAAAATTGTAATCTAAGTGTTAAATTCTTATGGTTGTCTAAAATTTTGTATGATTTTGTAAAATTTTTTCAACAGAAAATTATCTAAAAGAAATGCTTTAGGCATGCATCTGTTGCTTCATAATAAATAGAAATTTTTTGTATGTGAGATATGCAACAAGAAATGCCCTTGTAAAGGCATTCAAGCTGGCATCTTTTAAATAATCCACACTGGTAAGAAATCCTAATGTGTGGGAAGTATGCCACAAAAAATTCTTTCTAAATCGTTATTTAAGTAGGCATCTGTGAGTTATAGTAAGAAGAGTATAGTAATGAAAAAAAAATTGTGCACTAAGAATTTTTTTTTTTCTGAGTTAATAATCCAAATGTTCATTTTCTCTACTATGATTTGTTATTTGCCATTATCGAATTTTAATACCCCTTGTTTATAGGAGTTTTGGCATTTCACATTACTTAGAAAGTGGAATTCATTGCCAAATATTATTATGAAATAAAGTAGCAACCAAAATTTTATTTCTAATTTCAATTAATAAATCAGCAGGTTAGGAACCTCAAATATCATGTGTGACAGATAGATTTCTAGTTTAACCTTGCTTTATATTATCTCCAAAATCTTGCATTTCTCAATTTGTTTATTTATTACATAAAATAGATTTATTAGCCTGTAAGTTTTTGTTTTGTGTTTATGACGGTCAATTATCTACACTTGGGATATAGGCCGTGAAGAGGGGGATGCCCTCTGTGAGGGTCTTTCTAAAGGTATCTATATGTGTATATGTAATCCATATAACGCAAAATTCTATATAACGCACAACCTTGCGTTTTTAGGTTTGCATTATATAGATCTTCTACTGTAATTTCATGTAGAGTTTTTTCACTGTAAAAGTGACTTCCATATAAACTTTTAAGAGAAAAAATAATTTTCTTTAAAATGTTGATGCCCCCAAACCTTTTGCATAAATAAAAATAAATTTTAAAAAATTGTTTGAGTGTTTCAGACATTGATTGTTATTTCATAAATCAATAAAAGTCTGGTGATATTTGAGAATTTTTATTCTCTCAAAACTTTTCTTAAAACTTTGCAATACATTTGAAAAATGTTATTTTAGGAAGTTTTTTAAAAATCTACATAAAAAAGGGAAAAACATTTGTTATAAAATGAAATTTAGCGAATAATGAAGACAAGTATGTAGGAATGTTAAAACATGCTTCATTTTTCACTTCACGAATACTTAAAACTTGCAAATATAACGGTATTATTGTATTTTATTTCTACCCATTGTCTGGGTCTTTTGCAATCAGTTGGTAAAACTTTTTTCTCATATGGGCGATGGATGAATTTTGAGGATTTTCTACAAAATGTTGATTAATTTAATTATTTTTTCCTGTAAACCATTGGTAAACTTCTGCCACAACTTACTGGTAAAACTCAACCTAGTCTCATCTCAGCCTTTTTGTATTTTATTGGTTCAGGGCCCAATCTTTGTAATTTTTTTTAATCAGATCTGACTTAACCGTTATCGTCCAAGAGCTGACAGCACAAAAACCTATGTTATCAAGCAGAAGAAAAAAAACCCTTTATTTTATGGAGGAGTAGTGATAGGGAAATTTAATGATCTATTCTGCCAAAAGTGAAGGGGTACATAAGCTAAAAGTTAATACCACTTGTGGTTTACTCATAGGTACAGGGATGTAGTGGAGGGTATATAGGGGTATATGCCATGTACTTTCTGGAATTTTTAAAGAAACACCATATACCCTCTGTTTCTTAAGAAAGCTGTGGTATACACACTCTAGGGTATACTCTCTGCTTTGAGCGTATGCCCTCTGACAAGAGCGTATGGCCTCTGTTATTTTTACAACTACACCCCTGCATAGATATAACATTGTTTTTGCCATACAATCAAAGGTAAGAAAACATGGAAAACTGGGAGCAGGAAAACACAATGATAAACCTAGGAGTGAGCCACTAGTGATGTGAATTTTTGGCTTATGTACCACTTCCCTTCTGGCAAACATGGATCATTAGATTCCCCTATTACTACTCTTCAATAAAATAAAGGTTTTATTCTTGTGCTCGATACAATAGGTTTTTGTGCTGTCAGCTCTTACACTATTACAAAAAATTTCACTTTTTCTTAACACAGAATTAATATATTTTTTTAGAATATTACATAAATATTTATAGAAAAATTTAACATACATTTTGAATTATGTTTGAAATTCACAGCTTACAAAATAGTAACATTAATAATCACTTAGAATCTTAAATTCAAATAAAGATTTATTAATACAGACCTGTCAAATCTCCTGATTTTTACTCAGAATTAGCACTGCTTTCTTATCAACTTTAGCTTTATTCTTTTTTAACTAAAATAATTATTCTAAAATAATAATTCTAATTTAAATTGGTAATTATTTTAAATTACTGTTTTTAACTCATACCATAAAAATATATAATGTGTAATTTTATTCAACATTAATTTGCAGATGGTTTTAGACCCAAATTTTATGTGTACAGAAAGTTTTTGGTTTTACACAAGTTTGTCGGCAACACAAACAATAACTTCATTGAGTTCACTGCTGAAATTTCAAAATTAGCTAAAACTCATTTCACATATTAAAATGCAATTGATCTACCAAGTCGTGTCTTGATCGATAATACCCAAAAACCTCATTTAACTGTTGACTCATAAGTTTATCTTTTTGTTTTCCTGTTCTAAATCCTCTATGTTTTCATACCGTTGGGTGCAAGAAAACACAATCATAAAACTATGCGTCAACTGCTGAAATCTGATTTTAAATGTTTTCAACCAAGATATGACCTGGCAAACCAATTATGTTTTAATAGTCAAATAAAACTTTAACTAATTCTGGAATTTCAACCATGGCAGCACAGATTGTCTGTGAGAGATGGCAGCACAGACAATCACTTTGAGAATCTAAGTGATTGTCTGTGTTGCCATCTCTCTTTTTAATGTAAAGGAAATAAAAACTAAAAATTGTCTTCTACAGGGCATTCAGAAAAAATTCTTAGTTTCTTACTATCTTAGAGTTAATAACTTTAAATCACTCAAGAATAAATGCTTCCCCTTTTTTTTCAAAAGTATAGACAAGAAAGAAAACTTGGTTAATTAAATATATAACCCAGAACTTCCGACTCATCTATACTCCCTATAAATCCAATAAGCTTATCAAAGACATCTTTTTCTCCTTTACTTCATCCTTTCATTGACATGGGAACTACAGAAAATATTAAACCATATGAGTCTGGAGATTTACATTAAATCTGCTGGTCACTCATTTTCCAAATTCCCTCCGTAATGTTAAATCTATGGGCATTTAGTGCATTTTTATATTCAAAATTTCTCAGGAAGTTAATATTTTTAACTTCTTTTTTCAGTGTTCTCTTCTTGAAGGATGTCACTTTTTTTCTTAGTTCTCAAAATATTTCTAAAATCTTTGCTTGATTTAATATTTTATATTTTAAAAACTGACAAAGTGGGAGTAAAATTTTATCACTTCACATAAAATTAAGCATTGTTTAGAAACATTTTGAAAAAAAAAAAAAAAAAAAGACATGCTTAAAGACAAGAAAATTGGAAAAAGGAGCTTGAAATATTAATTTCCCGAGTGTCCATTTGCAGGGCTCCCACTCCGTCTACTTTTTGAACACCACCTTTTATCTATAGAAAATTCTTTATAAAATAAGTACAAACATATAGGAAACACCGTTTTTCTTGTAATTGTTGCAGAAACCTATTATGAATTTCTTTCTAAAAATTTACTAGTTTTCAAAAAGCAGACCAGTGGGAGCCTAACATGTGGCCTAAGAAAGTTTGCGATTATTTTTCTTAGAACTTCGTAAATTCAACAAACTTTATTTAAACAATAAAAAGTACAAAAATACAAACTACATCATATAGAAAGTGGTGGGGTTCAAAACACAATAATTAAAAAAGGCAAATTATCTGGATTAACAATGGGTATGGCTATCTTTGATGGTCCCATAAATCCTAGGGAGTTCATCTTCTGTGCTCAAATTAGATGCCCTGTAAGAACGAGATAGTTTCGCTGACTATTATTCATCTTATCACTTTAGCATGTTTGTCAGCACACTTTTTACATATTGCTCTATCATTTGATCCAAGGATCTTCAGGATCCAAGAGAGACAACAACAAACGCTTCAACCTTGGTATTGCAATTGATCACCAACTCCTAGGCAAGATCTTCATATTTGGTGAGTTCGGGACTGATAAAAGTTCAAAATTTATTGCCATGCTATGTAAAATAAAAACAATGATGTTCTTATAATTTAGCCTATTTGTTTATGAGAAATGTCTAAACACATATTTTGCATCTCTGCTACCCTAACATTCATTTATATAATCATAACTCAATTTCTAATAAGTTATATGGAGAGATACATATTATCAAGCATTAGGATTGTTTCTAATGGTCTTTTCGCTCTCTTTAGCTCTTGGGCAGGAGATAATGTGACCGCAGATGCTGTATGTACATAACATGATAACTCACAATAAAAATATCTGATTTGCTTCAAGTTTTGGATGTAGGTTTATTCTGATAAGGCATTTTACTGATTAGTTTTAAAAGTTCATTGGATAAGTATAGGGGGATGGGGAATCATAAGGGCCGGTTAATCCCTCCTTAATTTACATGTGTTTTTCAAGCAGAATTATCAGGTTTCATTAAAATTTTAGCTGTAGGATCATTCTGATAAAGCGAATGTATGATTAGTTTTTGGTGTTCATTAGTTAAGGGTGGGAATGAGGGTTAACTCTGCTTAATTAAGTAAATGCATTTTTCAGACAGAATTTACAGATTAGCTTCAAATTTTGGATGTAGGTTCATTCTGATTAGGTGCTTTCCGGATTTATTTTTATTGGGATAATAAACAAAGGGGTGTGGATGGGGGGACTACCCTCTTTATTTAGGTAAATAAGTTTTTCATGCAGAATAAATCGATTTGCTTCAAATTTTAGTTATATGTTCGTTCTGAAAAGGTATTTTCCCGATTAGTTTTGGGGGTTCTTTTGTTAAGTATAAAGGGGGGAAACAGGGAAGTAATTTCCCTTTAATTTAGATAAATGCATTTTTTAATCAGAGTTAATATTTCATTCAAATTGTAAATAAAAGGTTCATTCTGATAGGGCAAATCCATGAGTTTTTAGTAAGGGTAACCCCCTTTAAACTAGGCAAATGGATTTTTCATACAGAATTAACCAATTTGATACAAATTTTGGATAAAGGTTCCTTCCTGATTAGTTTTTTTTTTTTTTTTTTTTTTTGTTAAATATAAAAAGGAGGGGAGTGGGCGATTACTAGTGATGCAATGAATAGTGATTTGGCCGAATGTTAATTCATAAATTTTGATTTAAACCAAAATATTATGTATGGATATCTTTATATATTTCTTATTAAACATACTTAGCCTCTAAAGATAATTAAAAGCAAAGTTTATATTAGGTTTAAACATTTTCTTAAAACTAAACAAAAATAGCTGGCCTTTAAATAATATTTTATACGAAAAAACTTAGAATGTTTATCAGAATATACTTCGGTTTTTTTACATTTTTAGTGTTTACATAGTTTAAACAGCTTTATTATGTTAGTTTTATATTAAAACATTTTGTTCAGAAAGTTTACTAAAGATAATTGCAGTTTTGAATCTCATAAAAAATCAGAGTACAAATACAATATTATATATTTATATTACATTATTATGTTTGACCAATTAAGTAAGTCTTTTTTTTTACTGAGCAATTTTCAAACTGTTTTTTTATAATTTTCATTTCCTTTGATAGCACTGTATTTATAATTTTTATCCATCAAAAAAATACATTTACTGAAAAATATTCCCTTATATCTATTTTAGCTTCACAGAGTTTTATCTTTAATTAAATCAAAATAAATATTCATCTTAGAAACAACCCTTTTCCCTTATATTTTTTTTTCTTCCCAACCATTTCACTTTTATAATCTTTCACACTATGACACTATTCCAAATTTCTTGACATCAACAAGAGATGTGTTAAAATTGCAGTCATTTTTGCATACATACATTTCTTAATAATTCACATAAACAAGTAGTTAGCTTTTAATTTATTGATTAAAAAAAAATTAAGTTGCAAACTATCATATAAAAAAAATAATGAAAGGAAATATCCATTTGACTGAAAATGTCTTCCTTTATTTTATGTTAATAAAAGCTTAGGGTGTCTTTTTCATTCAAAAAATTGCA
The DNA here is from genome assembly GCA_964019185.1 of Maratus speculifer. Classification (NCBI taxonomy): domain Eukaryota; kingdom Metazoa; phylum Arthropoda; class Arachnida; order Araneae; family Salticidae; genus Maratus; species Maratus speculifer. Next base: position 7,009,473 of record CAXHSM010000001.1, read on the forward strand.
CCAAACTGTAGAATTAGTGTTTATTTTTATTTATTTAATCATTTTGGGGGGAAGAAGAGGGTATAACTGTTTAATGCACATATTTTATTTTGTCAAAAGAAAATAATTTAAAGTTTTAACTGACTGAGCTTAATTTTTAAGATTTATATATGATTATTTCTTAACCCTTTGCAGCACAGGGTAAAATCGTTGCTTAATGCACATAAATTAATAAGTTGAATTTATTCTAGAATCAAGTTCATATCAAATCTCTTTATTCTAAGTAGCTGCTGCATTAATTTTTTATTTTTTTCATTCACAGGAAAGTGTGATCAGTACTAGAGAAGCTGATCATATTTTAAAAAGTCTTACTGTCCATTGAAAATGTAAACCTGAGGCGGTAGCTTAAAAGAACTTCCAATGACTTTGATAAGCTCGTAAGAAAATTAAAGAGTGGGAAAAAATAATAAAAGATCAAGCTAAAACAATAAAGGATCTGACTTCTTTGATCCAGGGAAAATATGTCTGATCAGTATGGTATTGATTGACTTAATGCAGCAGCACCAGCAAATAAAGAATTTCTTTTGAGGCAACTTTCTACTGGTACTGCCTAACGTTTATTCACCTGAATTAAGAGCTTTTACACTAGCGCTACATTTTTATTCACCAGCAGCATATGATTACATTAGAGAAAGCTATACATCATTAAAAAAAAGTATGGTACAAACAGATTGGTGCATCTCCAGGTTTCATTAGTTAATCTTTTAACATGTTAAATCATATTACTGAAAATACCCCATACACTATTGTCTGTTACTTAGTGATGGATGAAATGGCCATACGTGCATATGTTGAATGGAATGGACAGAAACATCATGGGTATGTTGATCTTGGTTTTGAAACAGTGAAGGCTTTTGATTTGCATCAAAAGCACGTTGCACTTATATACAACATTAGTGAAAAGTGATGCTCCATTATTAAAATATTTACCAATGTATAAATTTAATCAAGATCATTTGGAAATATTTTTTTCTACAATAAGAAGGCATTGGGAACAAAACACAAATCCAACAGCTTGTCAGTTTAAATCTGCTTATAGGAAAACTCTGGTGAAATCTGAAATAAAACATTCACTGAAACCCAATTGTACAGCTCTTGAAGATATAACAATTTTGAGAACATGCAGCAAAAACCCCATAAAGGTTATAAATGCATCTTCAGATAGGAAACTGCTGGAAGATAGTAATTTTTTTATCCCAAACCCAGTCATTGAAACTGGCCATGATTATATTCAGTGTTCTGAGAATTTGAGTAAATTTGCTTCTGCTGCTGTCAAATTTATTGCTGGATTATCATAAAACAGTCGGTTGAAACTATAAAATGTATTAACAGTGTTACAGCACTTTCAAGGAATACTTCATTTCTCCAATTTTCTCTCATCACTAAAAAAGATAGAGGTGGCTCAGTAACGTAGCAATTTAAAAATTATGGGAGGGGCTCATATAGTTCATAACTCAGTATTATATATTAGTATTTTCTCAAATAATTGCAAAATTGAGAAAACCAACTAACAATAAAATATCTCTTTAATAAATAATTATGTTGATTAATTAATTACTTAATTTTATTCATAATCAAAATGCATATGCTATGCACAATATTTCAAAGCGAACATTAAGGAATAAATAAAATTTTAAAATTTTGTGAAATATGATAGCAGACTCCGAAAGAAATATTTCATTCATAGTTCTATAATTAAAAAAAAAAAAAAAAAAAAAAAAAAAAGAAAGAAAGAAAAATACACTTAACAAATTTTGACATCATAACACAAGCTAAGTGCACTTAGCTGACATTGTGTTAAAAATAAATTCAGCATCTATGTACAGTGAAACCTGCTAAAGTGACCACCTTTGTAAAGTGTCCACCTGCTAAAGTGACTACTTTGTCAAAATTTTATTCCTACTATGTAAAATAACATGAAAATTGTTCAGTAATGTCATGTGACCACCTGTCTATTGTGTAAAGTGACCAGATTGTCTGTCACTGTCGATGTTATTTGAACGTGTAAAATGTGACCATCCATTTTTCTGTATGCCGAAAATTTTCAAATTAAAGCATTTAAGTGACCATTTTTTTAAATTTTTATTTTCATCCATTAAAACATAGATATTTATCTCCTATAGTGATCACTTGCCTGAGAAAACAAAATGGCAATTGTTCAGGTTTGTTTTAGAAAAGGTTTCTTATGGAAGAAGAGGGTGTCATATGTCCACAGAAATTCTAAAAATAAAAGCGCACATGTTCTTTCATGGTACTGTTACAACTTGCAAATTTTGTAACATTTAATACTAAATTTTAGATGTATGAACTTGTAGTTTTCTTATTCCATTGGTAGTTTTTTTTTAATTTACAGTTATTTTTCTGCTTAAAATATCAAGAATGAAATATCTAAATGTAAAATGTCTAAACCATATGAAGAGTTATATTTAAAAGATAAATTTGAAGTTATTAATTTTTTTAAAAATAACAGTCAAATAGCTGCAGCTGAAAATTCTCAAATCTGTAAAACTTGTGTGAGCAATATTTTTAAAAGGAAATCATAATATCTGTAAACATTTGAAGAAAATAAAAATGAGTCAGAAAATTAAACAATTATTTTTATGCAAATCAAGCAACTGGTTAACCGTTTAAACAAATGCGTAGAATGAATGCTGGAGTTTCTGAACCTTTACTATGAGAAGCAGCTTAGGGTTTTCAACAGTGTTGTCAGAACTTGTTTAATTCAAGTTCTTGATTGACACCACTTTTTTGAAATAGTAAAATACACCTTATTTAATGACTTATTAATTACAGTGAAAACAAATGGAATTTTACTGTTTCAAAAAAATGATGCCAGTCAAGAAATCTGAATTGAAAAAAAAGTAGCCCACTGGCAACACTGGTTTTCAAAAGAAAATAATATTTTTCAGAAAATTTTGTGAGGTGAATCTCATATTGTTGGTACAAAATCAGTAGATTTTTTTCCCCCGCAACAGTACATATTAAAAAATACCACAGAAATTCTTATTTTTTGGCCAATCAAAATAAAAATGCAAATTAATTACAGTGTATCTTCTCATTATGTGTAGTTTAAGAGCCATTATTTTGAAATTCACACACAAAAAAAATTAATTTTGATAGTTGTATTTTTTAAATGGCTTGATATTTTTTTTATCATGAAGTAAGTCATATTTAATGAAAAATCTGCAATTTTGGAGCCCTGAAAAAATTTCTTCTTCGCTATAGAAAATGTCTAAGTTCCAGGTTGTGAATGCCATTTTTCATGAAAAATGAAATGCCAGTATTGTTTGGAGTGTTATTTTTCTGGAAAGCAACAACATCCCAAAATTCTTTTGGCATAGACTATTAGTATAACACTACTTACTTATTAAAATTATTTTTTTTATTTTATTTCCATGGGGTATAGTTATTTTACAATGTTATGTTGCTACAAAGTACAGTCAAAATGACGGTTTTGTCCAATTTCCGCACTTAATATCGTATTTAAGTAATAGTACCCCAAACTTATTCTTATAGAATATGAAAGTGTACTACAGTTGAACCTCGAAAATCCGGAACCGTCGGGATCGCGGCGATTCTGGCGATTCTGGATTTTCGAATTTTCTGGATTTTGGAGGTTTATTAAGAAATCTTTTTTTATGGCTACCGTAAAATACAGTTAATCCGCCCCTCCCCCCCCCAAAACGTGACGAAAAATCGTATAATAATTAGAGGGGGGCGCTTAAACGGGATTTTTCCGCGACCGTTTCCCAAAATTTGCAGGGATGAATCATGATGAAATAAATGAATCATGAATTTTGATACTTGAAGCAATACTTGAAAAAAATTGACTTAAAAAAAAAAGTTAAATTCTGTCGAAAAAACATAAAAAAGGAGAAATTTGTAAAAAAAAAAGCATGAAATCACTTGAAAAATCTCGAAAAAAAGCACATTTCATCAAAGATTCATGATTCATCCGTTCTCAAACGATCCGTTTTCAGCGATTTTTTTTGAGAGAGAGGGCGTTTTCTTGGGATTTTTTGAAAATTTCAAATCTTTTATAAAGTGGGGAGGGGGCGTTTGATCGGGAAGTGTGGATTAACTGGGTTTTACGGTAGTTATCAAAATTTAACTGCAATTGATGAAAATTACAAATATGTCTTATTTTAAAAATTAATAAAACTGAAATCGGAAAAATGTTCAGATTTTAGAGATTTCCGGAATTTGGAGGTCCGGATTTTCGAAGTTCAACTGTACTAGGACAAGCTAAATTATATACTACCGCATCAAGATATTGTTGCTGTTTGCAGATATAATCTGTTAAATATCTGAAATTTTCAAAATCTGTAACATTTTAAGTAGTGTTATTTCAAAAAAGTGCCACAGTTGAATAAACCAAAATATATCATGCAATAGTTGAATATACGTACAAAAACATGGGAAAAGAAGTGGAGTCTTGTGATATTTTTAGGCAAAAAATGGCAAAAGTTACAACAAAAGCAATGTCAATTATCAAATTTTTACCCTATCAGAAAAAGAAACATCCCATTTTTCTTCCAGAAAAGGCAACAAAAAAAAAAGAAAAAAAAGGGGATATTCTATTTTCTCATAGGGAAAAACATAGAAAGAGGAAAGAGAGATAGAATTTTTCATTTTTTGATTGGGAAAAACTGCGATCATCAACATTGTTTGTTTGAAAATTTTGTCATTTTTTTTTACTAAAAATATCAAAAGACCCCACTTCTTTTTCTTTTCCATGATCTTGTGCATATGTTCACTTATTACAAGGTATATTTTGTTTCATTCAACTGTAATGCTTTTTTGAAATATGGATGTTTAAAATGTTGAAGATTTTGAATATTTAACAGATTATATCTGCTAAAAGTAACAATTCTCCTGGTAGAGAACTATGCTATTTAACTTGTCCTAGTAGTACACTTTCATATTATATAAGAAAAAGCTTTGAATACTGTTGCTTAAGATATTAAGTGCAGAAAATAGATGAAATTGAGATTTTGATTGTATTTTGTGGCAACATAGCAATGTAAAATAACAATACCCCATGGAAGCAAATAAATTTTTATAAGAAGGTAGAATTATACTAACAATTTATGCCAAAAGAATTTTGGAATGTTGTTGCTTGCGATAGATATAGCACTCCAAACATACTACCATTTCACTTTTCTTGAAAAATGGCATTCACAACCTTGAACTTTGACATTTTTTATAGGAAAGAGGAAATTTTTTCGGGGCTTTAAAATTGCACATTATTTATTAAATATGATCTACTTCAATATAAAAAAAATCAAGCGAATCAAAAAATACAACTATCGCGCTTTGTCTGATTTTCAAAATACCGTAAAATACCGTTTATCCCCCCCCCCCTAAACGAAAAGAAAAATCGTACAATAGTTAGGGGAGGGCGCTTACACGGGATTTTTTCGCAATCGTTCAACAAAATTTACAGGAATGAATCATCATGAAATGAATGAATCGTTGAATGAATCATGAATTTTTATACTTGAAAAAATTTGGTTTTTATTTTTTTTAAACATAAATTCTGTCGAAAAAACGCAGAAAAAAGGAGAAATTAGTAAAAAAAAGCCAAAACAAGCATGAAATCAATTAAAAAATCTTGAAAAAATGCGCATTTCATCAAAGATTCATGATTCGTTCATTTCAAAATGATTGATCTTGCTCCCAATCGCCTTTGAGAATCGGGAGGAAGGGCGCTTTCTCGGGATTTTTTGAAAATTTCAAATTCTTTATAAAGTGGGGAGGGGGCGTTTGATCGGGAAGGGCGGATTAACGGTATTTTACGGTAATGGCTCTTAAATCAATCACTACATCTTCAATAGAATTAAAAAAAAAAAAAAAAGATGAGTTTTAAGTTAATTACCTTCTATGTAATATATTTTTAATTAGTAATTCAATAATTATATTTGTTAATTAATCAATTCATTACTTTAATGTAGTGCACTTTTCCTTTATACATATTTTAATTTGTTTTACTTTTTAAGATCACAAAAAATATTTATGTACTATTTTTAAAGACAATTCATAAAGTGACCACCTCTATATAGTGACCATTTTAGCTGGCAGTGGCGCAGCCTAGGGGGGGGGAGTTACCCCCCCCCCCCAAGGATCAGATTTTTTCCCCAGTCATTTATTCAATTTTTTTTCTTTCTCTTTCTCCAAGAAAAATAACACTTTTAAACAGATTATCGGTTCTGAAGCATTCCACAAAACAAAATCTGTATTTTGAGTCATTTCTTCCCTCCCAATGGTCCAACTAAGGGGAAGGGGTTAGATGTTAACCCCACCCCCCCAACACCAACTCAGGTCAGATATTTATTCGATTCTCCCTCTTTCTCTTCAAAGACAATACCACTGAATCCAAATTATCCGATGCTTTCGGCCGAAATCTGTATTTTAAGTTTCCTTTCCCACTCCCCATTTCTGAGAATGAGGGGTATTTCACAAGTGTAAGGGTGATTAAAGAGTCTTTACGGGAAACAAGTTTCTTCGCATTCTTTTGTTTTGGTAAGTGAAGATGACCATATGTCTAAAATGCTAAAGTTGTAAAAGTCATTTAAAAGAATAAGCACGTTATAGCTAAGTAGCATTTAGCATACTAAGTAATGTTACTCGCACAGAGATCGATGATGTTACAACCCCCTCCTTACAGATGTGGACCTCCCAAAGCTGGATGTCTCTTTTGTTGGCTTTAGGAACTCCTATCTTCTGTTGATGTCGGAAAGAAGAAATAAACGGAATCTTGTCTTTTTAATGGTTTTTCAATTGACCTAGCAGAGCAAGGCAATTCTGCAGTGTACTAACCCATTACGAATTGACACTTAAAAACACCCTTTTATATAAGAGCCCATTTCGTAGAAGATATGCTGGCCGAAACTGGAGGAATAAAATAAATCCACCCTTTAGTTGTCAATCTATCACTACCTAGAATGAGAGGTTGCAATGAAATAAGTTTAGCGCCCTTCTTTTGTATCTATTCAGAAATCTATGTTTCACTTCTCTATCTCTCTCTCATTTTACTAGTTTCATAATTATCTGGGTTTGTGTGTTTTTTTATAGTATAGTGAAAAAAAAATATTTCGATTTTGGATCTGCTTACCACAAAGTCCGCTTCCAAACCTGGCAAAAAAAAAGGGGGGGAGGGGGGGATTCAAAATGACATTATTTCGTATTTTGCGAAGAAAAAAAATCTAAAATAGAGACTAAGGATATAAATAATGTAAACACTCCTCAATGTTCAAGTGAAAAGGATCTAGAATCTGTAGATTGCAGTGAAAACTCAAAGTTTAACACTACTCAACCTATTACTGCTGATTTAGGATTCAATATTAATTTTTTGAGCAAAAAAACTAATTTTAAAATAAACTATACTGGCCATGATTTTGGATTATATATTGGATCTGGAAAACAAGTAAGAATTATTTATTTTCTTAATTTTATGATGCATTTCTGTTTTTCTAAACAGACATGCCTTTTTAGAGTGTAAAATTCTTCAGTTTTTAAGTTCTTTTCCATACAATATTTTTTTCATGCGAATTTTTTACAAATTTATCTATGTGTTCAAGTATAAGGACGTTATTATTATTATTATCTATTAAATTTTATTCATATATGGCTTCTAGGTATAGAGAAGAATTTGTATAACTTATGATTTAAAATCTGACAAACTATTTTTTGAATCGATATGACATGCATTTTTTTTGCTTAAAAGAGATTTTAATTTTTTTATTTTACAGGAGGGGGGGGGGGGTTCAGACTCCTGCAAGCTATGCCACCAACCCCGATTTAGGTTTTGTAGTCTCTCTCTAAAAACATAGTAATGTGCCCCAATAAAATAAAATAAATAAAATAAAAATAAATAAAGCAGGTTATGAGTTTCATGATATTAATCGCTATAATGATGACTGCCTTCTATAATCGGGATAATCAGGTTGTCGTTCTTTTCCGTCGGTAAGTTTGGGTGGGGGTATTTTTTGGTTACAAATGATTTCATCCATTGCTGCCTAACAACTGACGTCTATTTTAGAGATTCATTGATAAATAAAAATCAATTGCACACATAAAAATCAGCTTATATAAAATGGTTACGTTAAAACCTGACTTTCTTTCCAACCAATCTTAATAAAGTATTCTATTAAAATATATATTTTCCTGTCAAACTACATACATTTTTAATGCAAGAATTTTACATGTTCTTTTATGGTTTGAAGCAAATTCTTCAGTTATTTTCAGAATTTGAAATATTTCGTCTTTGCAAAATGCAGATATATATTTGTTCCTTTCCTTATTTAAATATTTAAGAAAAAATGAGAAATGATGACAGTGGAGCAGCCAAGAGGATGGTTTTGGGGCTAAAAACCCTCCCAGAGCTAAGAAAGATCACTATAATTGCCGCTTATATGAATCAAAACCAAACTTGATATTTAAATGTTCTAGTGCATTTCGGAATCTGTCGCTTTATTGAATCAGATTTCATTTAATAAAGTGATTCAATTAAATGACGAAAATTCAAATTAAAACTGTAAAAGTGCATATTACATGGATTAATAAATAAAAAATTGTTTATTTGAACTAAATTACTTTTCTGAGACGCATTATATTAAAAAAATGAGGATTTCCTGCCACACAGATGCTCTTTGAGTTTAAGTATTATACATAGAATATTTTAATTAGTACTGATTCTATTAACCGGTGATTCAAATAACTGGCAATCCCTTTTATCAGAAACGCAACCCCCCCCCCCCCCCCCTAGAACCAAATCCTGGCTGTGCCACTCTTAGCTGGTCCCGAGGGTGGTCACTTTAGGCAGGTTCTACAGATGTTCATTAATGCAAATCCAGAAAGCCAAGAATTATACATAGTTTTCCTAATATATGTTTTTGATCATCTCGCTGTAGAGTATTCTGAAATAGCTACTGAGATTGGAAGTGTTGATAGAACTTTCAACAATTTTATGATGCTGGGCTAATTAGCCATATTACAACATGATAAGGAGTGAATTACAATGTTTGGTCCGGTACTACTGGTTTGTTTAAGAGTGTTTATCCACTGTTTGTTCAGTTTAAATTGAATAGGAAAATCATATTTTTATTCTTTTAAATAGCGTATCAATTTCACTTATGTAATAATTAAATGTTAATTTCATGATCCTGACTTCTGTAATGTAATTTTTTTTAAATGTTAAAGAGATGATTATGCATTCTTACTATGAAAAGTAAAGTTACAAAACAAGCATTTTCTTTCAAATTATGCTGCATTGATTTTTTTTTTTTTTTTTTTTTTTTTTTTTTTTTTTTTATTACCGTATACCGTATATACTCGCGTATAAGTCGACCTCCTAACTTATGTTGTTAAAAATAAGAAAAAATTCAAAACCCGCGTACAAGTCGACCCCCCCCCCTCCAAAAGGGGGGACCGATTGACTTTCTCCCGGAAAAGGACCGCTTCCTCGGACTCGTTCGAAAATGAAACGACTCCGAAAAGGATTGATTCCTCGGAATCGTTCTGAAAAAGATCGACTCCTCTGAATCGTTCCGAAATGAAACAACTCCGAAAAGGACGAATCATCAGTCTCGTTGCGAACATGGAACTATTAATAAAGTTTAATTCTTAGTTAAAGTTAAATTCTTAGCTTCATGTTTGCGAATTGAAAGAACTACGAAAAGGAGTGAGTTACATTGGAGACATAGCACGGTTAGTTACATCGTCTTATTATGGCAAACGCAAATGCAAGGGTTACTAGTTATTGTGATGTATCTTTATTTTGGCGTTTAAATATTTTACGTTTATGTAAAAATAATTCGGATAAATTCGTTTGTAAATCGACTGCTTGATTCGAATTCGAAATGATTAAATTAAACCAAAATATGTTTTTGTTTATATTTCAAACATTTTATTATTTTTTCTGTTCTTCTTTTACTGTTAACAAATAAATTTAAAACGATAAAACTTAAAAGAAAACTAATCTTTTGTCACATGAATATTTATTAATTGTTCTTTATTTAACGTTTACTATTTTGTTATTATGTATACATTTGTAGCTATTTAATTTAAAATAAAGGTATCTCTAAGGTCATATTAAGATATGACAAAGTTTACCAGAAGTAAATTATTATCAAATGATGATGAAAGTTCATTATCAAAAAGTTGCTTGTTTAAGAAATTGTTTGAGTAAAGTAGGAATAATAGTTCTGTTTAATAAGTGATACAGTAGCTGTTGTTACTAAAAAAAAAAAAAAAAAAAAAAAAAAAAAAGAAAAAAGAAAGAAAGAAAGAAAGAAAGTGGAAAGAAAAAGAACACGGATATTGTTAGTTAATTGGGGCGTGTAATATATTAATACATAGAGAAGAGTGCACCACCCCTTATATTTTATTTATTTTTAAAGTTTTTCTTTTAAGTTTACAGTGTTGAATTGATTACTTATGGTATTTAAAATGCATCGTTGGCTCAGAATGATCTATTTTGTCCTGTCTGGTTGTTTTAGCTTCTAAAAGTAAAAAGTTTCATCATCATACTTTAAAAGTTATAGATAAATATGAAAAAAAATCTGTAGAGGTAAGATACTTGTTTTTATTTAATATTAAATGTAATGTGCTTAAAAGAAAGTTTTAAATAATAATTTTATGAGAATGTATTGAACTTCAATATGGGACGCAGTGGAGCATCCTCTGCTCGGGTACAGTTATCCTATATATAATCTAGTCTGTCACTGTAATGTAAAATTTTCAAAATATTTAATTTTTTATTCTACTGTTTAAAATAGCTATTCAACTGTAAAATAAAGTAAGCAAAGAAAAATATCAATTTATTTAAAATAAGAAATATTTTGATTTGTATTTATTACTTTTGAAAACAATACAAGTATCCTAATGACTGAAGCCTGTTATTACAAAAACAAATTAAGGCAAGTTCTGAAATTTTATTGCTCATTTTAGGTGTAACATAAAACAAATTTACAGTCAAAACTTTATGGTTATTAATCTATAATTTATATTGATGTTATTGTAAAACGTCTCTCAGATCGAAAAGTATTTCAAGAAAATTTCAGGCTCCTAAGTATTTTGAAGCCTTATTTTTAAATTTTAATGACAATGATTTTATTTTATTTCATAATTTCTTTCCATTTACAATCGTTCCTTTATTTTAATCTGTTGTTATTTAAAATATATGTATTTTTTAAAATATATGTATTTTTTAAAATAATTTTTCTGTTTAATTTTATGTTTGTTCGAACCTGATACTCACAAATTTGCATTATTATGTTATTTTGGAAGTAATGGAAAAGTAAAGTGGATTTAAATTAATTTTATTGTATTTTTAAACATACTTAATAGTGGACCACTGTGTAATCTTTCGTAGTACACTGGTCCACTTTATGAATGTACACAAATTGATATATGTATATAATATTTTTAATATATTTGAAGCTATGTAATGAAAAGAATTCTGAGGCATGTAGAAATGCTTAAGGAATATTAAGAGGATTGACCGACATTTTGAGTCGGTCATGACTGATAGTCAGTTTCATTTGAGAACATGCAGCTGAAATCGATGAATAATATTGAAAATTTTCATTCTTAGTGTGAGATGTTTTAATTTGCAACCATAGAGCACTTTTTTTTTCAAACATTTCATATATATGCATAGTAAATTAAGAAATATACTTAGTGTATAGAAAGTTGCAAAGCTTGTATTTTGTTATAGAATGCTAATAGCAGAGTTTTCCCCTTATTTAAAAAGGGGCAGGGCGCTACTCTTCTGAAAAGGGCACTTTTTACATTCTTCAGGGAACTTTTTTGATTTTTAAGGGCACTTTTATAGGATTGAATCTAGAATTTAGCGGTTCAAAAAATCATGGAAATTACAGAAATTTCGTCAAAAAATCCAGCATAAAATCCAAAAAATAAAAAAAAGGTAAATTTTGTTAAAAGATTGCATAAAAATAGTCGATTTCGTTAAAAGATCGCAAAAAAAAAAACAGCAGGTTTTGTTGTAAGATCACGAAAAAACGGCAAATTTTGCTAAAGAATGACAAAATTTTGTGAAAAGATTGCGAAAAAAAAGCGGCAATGAGAACAGAACATTGTGGGGGGGTCGCTCTGGGCACGGAAATTTAGGAGGTGCCAAATTTATTCTACAAACGTAATTTTTGAGGTGTCATAAGAAAAAGTTGGGAGAGGGTGGCATCAAATTCTAATTATGCTCCTGGTACAATTTTCTCTTTGCACGAAAATGATTGTGAATCAGGAAAATTCACTTTTGGAGGAATAAAAACACAATTTTGAAGCAGGAAAATTAGTGAAGGAAAATTATATCCTTTGATCTCAAGTTAGCTGTATATATGAATTCTGCACTTTGTTTATTCTACAATATGATTTCAGGTTTAAGGCTGTGTTGCAGGAATACTACCATCTTCCATGATATTAGAAAATATCGTATTCACAGGTTTAGCATTAGCTTGTGAGTGTTTTCGCCTGCAGGGACAGGAGCTTTTATGGCAGAAATTATTATTATTGATTGTAAAGCAATCACTAATAGGATTCGATACAAAGCGCAGCTTAACAGTAAGTGCTGCAGAATATTGTAGACCTAATTGAATAATGTTATACAACATAAAATTTACTTTAATGTAAATAGATTTTTTTTTTTTTTTTTTTTTGAGAATATATATATATATTTTTTTAATCTATTTATTATATAGATTTTTTATTTTAGTAAATTTGGTTCGCTACTATTGATTGGCGAATTAGCAGAGAAATTTTGCTACTGGAAGATGAAATGGATTGCATTAAAACATTGTTTTATAAATCTTGCATTTCATTTGTATGGATAAGTAACTTATGTACTGTTAAATGGAAGAACTAACTTTAATTCAATCTCATTTCTTTAAAAAAAAAAAAAAAAAAAAAAAAAAAAAAAAAAAAAAAACTGAATATTGCTGATGGGTTTATTGTAACCTTTTGACTTTTAAAATTATGAAAATTGGTAGATTTTAAGAGAAATGTTGAAAAACATGTTGAACTAGACAGTTTTTAGACTGAAGAATTGTCTTAAGAGCTATTTAATATGAAAATTGTTCAGTTAAAAGTTTTATTGGATCAAAAATTATGCATAACAATTTAATTATCGTTTGCAGGCATGTACTTGACTGTTTTTTTGTACAGTATGCAATTTTATTATTATTATTACCTAATTTTTTATTCAACATTTCACTATTTCAATAGATTTATTTCATAGTTTGAAAAAAGAGATTTTTTTCCCTTATTGTTACCATATAATATATGAAAATAAAAGATGTGTAAAGTATTTATAAAATACATCACAATGCAAAACAAAATTTAAACATATATTTAAATGTTTTTAATATACGTAATAATGCTCTAATTCATTAATAAATTGCTGATGATCCCATTTCGACAAATTTTATAAAATGCCAAACTACACTAAGTAGTACTGAATTGCGTAAAAGAAACATCCTTATAACTCCTAAAATAATAATCATATTAACTAACAATTTACTGCGTCAGGAGAAGCGTCTCATTTCCAATTAAAATATATATTTGAATTAAAATTTTAATGATACACAGAGTCATGAAAAATCAGAGAGTGTGGAAAACTGGATTACAAATATCTCGGCAACTAATATTCCGATCGATTTTGTTCTTTATGCAAAATTTGTGTTATTTTATTGTCTTTTACATCCACTCCTTAAAATAAAAAGTTTCAAAAATTTTTATATACCTTTCACCAAAACAAATTTTTCGAGAGTCCAAAATATAGTTCTGGATAATCGAGATTATTGATATTAAATAGCTTTCATCTCATTTTTACATACTAAGTATATACAGAAAATTTCAAGTCTCTATCTCAATTTGTTTTCGAGGTAAAGTGTTTACAGACATAGAAACGGACAGACAGCATTTTTTTTTTTTTTAAATAAAAATATGTGTTTTGGAGTCTCCAGTATCTGAAATATGTAAATCCTTCTATAGCAGCGGTTCCCAAAATTTCATGGTATGCGACCCGCCTTTCAGTGAAAAAAAATTTCGCGACCCACCTTTCAGTAAAAAAAGACAATTTGCGACCCGCCCAAGATAAGTACGGGATACCCACCCAATTAGATTCTGGTACTGTTGTTTTTTCCCAATGTGGGAACATGTATTAACATGCAGTTTGTCTCAGTACTTGTCTTTCAAAAACAGTAAAGTAGAAAAAGCATGTTCTCATAAGCACGAAGAGCTGAATTTCATCAAAGATCTAAAGTCTGATTTAAATATTTCTGGATATTCTGTTCGTATATTAATCTAGAAGGAAATTAAGGGTTTTCTCTTGAAATGTTATTTCTTGTTGAAATTGTCATATATTTTTAAACAGATGAAATAAAAGATATACTTTGATAACAAACCTCGATTGTTCCGCGACTCACCAAAAGGATTGCCGTGGCCCAGCAGTGGGTCGCGCCCCTTAGATTGGGAACCGCCGTTCTATAGTAAAAAAAAAAAAACTAGCCTTAAAAGGAATGACTCCTGGAATGATGCTGATGTGTAAGGTTTCTGGAAATAACGTGTCCAGGTGGACCACTCCTTCCATGAGTCAAATAGACCAATCAGGAACGGGCTCTGTCTATGTGTCGCAAAGCGATTCCAACCGGGATTGCAAATCAATACCGAACGGAATCACGAAGCAATTCCATGGGGTATTGGCGAGCGCAGCAAGCAGTGGTAGCCTACAACTTGGAATTGCAAAGCGATTACGCGGGGGGTTGGTGACTGTAGCGAGCAGGGGGTCGGAGCCCCCCTATAGTTTAAAAGAATTGTAACTGCTCATTCCAATTATGCATGTTTGGGGCGCCGCATCCCACTTTGCCCCCTCCCTCCAAAAGGGAACTTTTTTAATTTTTATCCACAGCACTCGTGTTGCATATCTTTAGAAAGGTCTGAAAGACTGCGCAAAAAATGTGAATTTCGTCCATGAATCGCGTAAGAAATGGGAATTTCGTACGTGAATCGCGTAAAAAACGGGTATTTCGTCCATGAATCGTATCAGAAACGGGAATTTCGTCCGTGAATTGCATAAAAAAACGTGAAATCCTTCCGTGAATTGCGCAAAAAAGGGAAATCCGTCCGTGAATTGCAAAAAAAAAAACTAATTTTGTTCATGTCAAAATATTATAACACGTAGTTTTATTAAACATTAAATTTGCAGAAAGTTTTGACCCAATATTTATCAACGCAGGAAGTTTTTGATTTTATACGAGTCTGGTCATAAGCTCTTTTGATCACATGACAAGGCTTTTTTACCATTTATAAACTAATTTTTGTTTCCTCTCTCGAAAAGTCGGTTCAAAACGTCTAATTTGGCCCTATTTTCTGAAAAACTTATTGTGTTTGCAAGAAAACAGGAAACTGATTGCGATCAGATTTTTGAACATCCCCACTTGCTAGTTTCATGCATTTCCAAATAAAAATTAATTAAAACTTATGTCATAAAGTCGCACTTTTTGATTTGACAACAGCCTTAACCCTTTCCGGCGTAGGCAAAATCTTTTCGTGACACCGGAATTTACAAACGACTTTTTGAGAAATTAAATGCCCCCTGTAGCTGAGAGGTTCTGCTCCCAAAACTGGAAAACGGCCGGTGCTGGTTTCGAATCCAATCACGGTCATCGGCTCAATTGTTCAAAGTTTTTCGTTGTTTTCATCGAATCTTGGATTTCCTTGAGTAAATACTGTTTAGGTTCGCTTAGAAAGACCCCCGACTCTAGGATATAGACATAATAAAGAATAAGACATAATAAAGATGGTACAGTAGCCAATTATTAGACAATGAAAGGGAGAGTTCTGTGCAAAAGATAATCTCTTTTGATGACCTATTGGCAGTAGATAAACGTGGGTTTCTCTTAAACATACAAAAAGTACTAAGCTTTTCCCACAAACTTTTAATGAAGTTCTCATTTTTTACTGCAGTTCTTTGACAAAATTCGTTTAGGTCTCTATTCTATGACGATATTCGCATTTTTCCGCGGTCTTTGACGAAATTTGCGTTTTCCGCGATCCTTTCACGAAAATCGCGTTAGATTCGCGATGTTTGTAAAAGTTCCGGTTTGTCGCGTATTCCTTTGACGAAATTTGTGTTTTTTGACACACTTTGATAGAATTTGCCTTTTGTCTGCGATCTTTATTTGAGCTGTCCAGTACGGTCTTAAGTACCTTGTCCCTTACGTTGTTTTAAATACCAGCGTTGTGGCCATACGAATATTAAATGTCTTGGTTCTATTACCTGTGCACGCTGTGCAGAAATCGGCCATGACAATAAATCTTGTAATAATCCTGAATGAGGGCCGTAGCTAAGGGGGTGCGACAGTCGTCTCAGCCCCTCTCCCCATAGGCAATTTTGAACCTCCCTTGAAAAGATTCCAAGGTCACTCAAATTATATTCCGAAAATCAAAAATGAAATTCTGTTCAAAATTTGCAAAAAAGTTGGAATATTAATAAGTAAAAAAATATACATTTCTTCACCTAGATCCCAGTAAAACTTCCGCTGCAGCGGAGACAGTTGTATGCAAGCTCTTAAGAGAGAAAGGAGACTGAAGGTGCCCCCGCTTGACCAAGGGACGGGAGAACTCCATGGAGGCGCTTGCCCCTCACGGCCCGCATTCCCGTGGGAGGTGTATGGCCGGTGAGCTCGCTACCACGATCCGACCCTGCAGAGACCTGGGCCGGGCGCTCACCGGTTAAACAAGCGGTGGCACATCTCTCTCAGAGGACCTCTTGGGTCCGATCGAAGTCTGACGTGCCTATGCGGGACGAGCTTACTGCGTCCAGTGTTTCGGACTTAGCAGTATCTAACACATATTTTTTCCGCTACTAACCCCCGAGTCGGATGTTGCTTCGGACATCTATGGAGGGAGTTTCCTTGTCATCCAGGGTTTGGCTAGGGGTACCTCTCACTCTGGTAGGAGTCCACATTGCACGGGACAGGGACCTTCGGGTCCAGGATTCAAAGTGGACTCTAGGGTAACGGTAGTGCGTGGCACAGCTTGGCAGAACTCGTGCGGT
Source organism: Maratus speculifer (assembly GCA_964019185.1). Taxonomy (NCBI): domain Eukaryota; kingdom Metazoa; phylum Arthropoda; class Arachnida; order Araneae; family Salticidae; genus Maratus; species Maratus speculifer. Next base: position 7,026,586 of record CAXHSM010000001.1, read on the forward strand.
CACCCGCCTTTCGGCGTGGAGGCTGAGCGGGGCTAGATGGGTTTCGTTCGCGCCTACCCTCTAGCGAGGCGATGTCTTTGCCGTCTAGGTGGAACCGTAGGTAGGCCGCTACTCCAAACCCTTCTTTGAACCTCGGTTCCGAGAAGGCGAGTTTTGGGCGCAAAAACCTAGGCTGTTTGGTGTCTGTGCCGTCGCGGGGGAGTTTTTTCGGCCCCTCGGGGTTCAGCCACGAGCATCTAGCCAACACTCCTGTGCGGTAAGTATCAAGGGCGAATAAATCCGACGGAGAGGGGAGGGATGGATGCGCCCTTGTAATAGCCGCCTAGCGGTTTGCGAACTGGGATTCTAGTCTAAGTCCCCCTTCGAACGAATCATAAGGGGCTGTACGGCCGTAGGGACGGAAGGTAGGTTCCTCATTTTCTGTACCTAGATAGCAAAGATTCGATACAAAGTCAGTTAAAAGAAGCAAAAATCTCAATTTCGGAGTCGGAGACATTAAAATTTTCGGAGTTGGAGTCGGACATTTTTGCCTCCCACTCCACAGCCCTGCCTGGAAGTCATGGCCAAAACCGAACAGAAAACTTTTGGGTCAATTTTGCACATAGCTTTATAAACTTTTTGATGGCATAATAATTAAAATGACACAGACATCGCGATTATAGAGCGTCCTACCGACGGATTTTTTTCAAATTCAGGGAGCGACTGCTGACCATAGCCAAATAGTTATTGGTTCAATTCTATGCATAACTACATACACTTTTTGATGGTATAACATTAATAATGACACAAAAATCACTTTTGCAGCGCCCCCTTTCCGCGAATTCTTTTCAAATTCAGTGAGGACCTACTAGTTCACGGATAACGGCGTTATCAAACCACTCAAGACGAGAGTTATCGCTGTCTCTCCTGGCGGGAGAACACTCCGTGATGCTGCACGGGCACTGCGATCAGAATCACTTTCTAAAATCCGCTGGCGGGATTTATCTTTCCAGCTTTCAAAACAGAGCTGCTTCACTTATCCGAGAACGAGAGAACACTCCGAGCTAACCGCTCTGCTCTCCCTCTCCACTCTCTGCGAGAAATCTCTCTCAGAAATCCTTTTTGAAAGCCCCTGGCTTCTCTTTTTCTTACGATCCCGGACCTCCCCTTAGAGGTCACAAATCAATCATGAACCTTAATGGTATTTTTCTCATTACATGATTAGTAAAATCGTGCTATTATTGGCACCTGAGATTTCACACCAACGGCGCCTGCCTGTCTGGCCTTCTCGACACCTTCGTACTTTCGCTTCGTGTCGGAGCGACGTCAAAGGCATGACGCGGGCGATCGCCCATTAACCCTAGTGTCATCCGCCTGTCGGTTCCGTTGATCGATAATGATGTAGAGATCCTATGATATCGCCGACATTCCCGCCTGGAGAATGAGGGTCACTTTGAGTTTGCAGCTTCATGGTGAAACCTCTTTCAGAAATAAATGCATATTTCTGTTACTTTGCTTTAAAATTCTATGATAATTCTGAATTATCACACCATTCTTCTAAATTAAGGAGGAATTAGCTCCCCATTCACCCCTTTATGGTTAACCAATGAAATCAAAAAACTAATGAGGAAAGCGCCTTATGAGAATCAACTTATATACAAATTTTAAGGCAAATTGAATATTTCAGTGTGAAAAATCCATTTATCTAAATTAAGGAGGGAGAGGTGGTTAGCCCTCTGTTCCCCCTATTTATACCTAATTAATTTACCCCTACAACTAACTAGGAAAATGTTTATTGGAATGAACATATATACAAAATTGAAGCAAATGAGATAATTCTGCATGAAAAACCCATTCACTTAAAGGGATTAGTGCGCATCTCCCTTCCCCTTTATACTTAATCAATGAACTCCAAAAACTAACCAAGGAAGTTCCTTATCAGAATGAGCTTATATACAAAATTATAAGCAAATCAAATAATTTAGTATGAAAAAATTCATTTATTTAAATTGAGGGAGATTAGCCTCTCTAATTCTGGATCTTGTGGGTCATTGGGGTGACCGAGTGTGGGAGTGGGGGGGGGAGGCAGGAATGCAGAATTAAATGCCCTTCACCAGTGCCAGATTTACAGCAGGGCATTCGAACCCTAAATGCTGCTGAAGATTTTTCAACTATTGTCCAACATAGTTTAATATTCAATTAAATTTTACATTTCATTCTATATTCTATAATGTTCATATTGTATTTTTATGGTATTTTATATTTTCTCTGAAACATCCATTTATTATTTTATTATGGTGAAAATTTTCTTTATCTTTGTCACTTAAAAAATATATTGTATTTTTAATAATTGTTTAATCCTTTTCCTGTTATCGCTAGATTATTTAAGTAATGGTGAGCGTAGCTTTGTAGCCCCCCCCCCCTAATACTTTAAGTAATTGTAGTTTGATGTTGTTGCAAATTTAGGTTTTGGTTGTTGCATAGTTTATCAATCCAGATATATAGACTTGCATAGGAAAAATAATACCACACAGTTTATTATAAAATGTTAATTGTGATATAATTATTAAATTTTAAATTGTGAAATAATTAAAAGCAAGTTATTGATTATCATATTTAATTTTTTAATAGATATTTTAAAGTCAATAATGGTTACTTTAATAATTTTTTTAAGTCAATCCCCCTGTAAGTATTGGTGCAAGGGGGGCCCATAAACATCTGTGCCCAGGGACTCTAAATTTGTAAGTCGGTACCTGCCCTTGTCACCTATTGATGTTTTTTCTATATACTCTCAGCTGATGCAACATTTCAAAACCACTTGTCTGATTATACTTGTCCAGGCAAGTATGCAAAGTTCTGGAATTTGTTACATTTTAAACAAAAACTTCCAGTCAAAGTATGTACTCTGTGAATATGCGGCTATTGCTTGTAATATTCATTAAGGAACTGTACTCCCGACATCATAAAATATATTGAGTAAAGAGCATTCTCTTATTCCTTACCACTCTTACTAAAATACACCTACTGACGTTCTCTCTGACACAGTTATAAAAAACAAAATGGAATCCATCGAAGTTCGACATTATAAAAAGTTTTAAAATGCCCTCATCAATCACTCTGTCTCAATTTCCTTTCTTTTGAAACACATTCATTGTTTTAAGCTAATTAATTTTTCTGTAAAAATGGAGAAAATAATTTTCAATATTAAAACAATTTGCAGATGAGGCAGAATTTTAATGTTCCCTACTGATAATTTCTTTGCATGGCTTCCTTGTTCTCTCTCTATAATACGGATAGCTGCTCCCTTTCCACAAATTGGGATAGTTTTTATTGTTCTAAAGTAACATAGCTAATGAATATTTGACAAAATACTGCATTCTATGGATAATTTTATCTTCTGATTTATTGTGTTTTTTTGGCTTCTACTCTTTTAATTTGCTGAAGTAGATTTGAAAAATAATTTTTTTCTTGAAAATAATTTATTTAAAAGATGTAAACCTGATCTTAGTGCCTGACAATTAGTGTCACAATAGTGGTTAATAAGTCTGTTTTTATACCGTTGGATGCAGGAAAACATAATGGTAAACCTACAAGTCAAGTAATAAAATCAGGTTTTCCACAAAGATGTAACTCAGCAGACCTATTGCATTTTAATTTGCAAATGCAATTTTAATTAATTCTGGAATTTCAGCCATGAACGGGATGAGATGATAGTCTGTGCCGCTGTCTCCCGATCCAATATAAAGGAAATTAAAACTAAAAGTTGTCTTCCACAAAGGCTGCAAGAAAAATTCATAGTTCCTTATAATCATAGTATTAATAATTTCAAATCGGTCAAGGAAAAATGCTTCTCCTTTTTTTCCCCAAAATCAAGATAAAAATAGAAAGCCAGTTTAATTATATTTGATAAGCCAGCATCAACAACCCATCTATTCAGGGATGTATTGGAGGCAGGGCCGTAGCTAGAAGTGATCTATAGGGGGGGGGCTCATATTTTTTTCTCTTTCTCTGACACAGAAAGATAAATTAGTGCATATTTACACTGTAGGTACTATGTTTCTTATTAAACTGTTGTAATAACTTCATTTCATACTAAGAAAAGTATAGGACAATGAAAATTTATAGTGTATAACTACTGCAAAATTACAAACTTCATGTTAGCTTCATACGTACAAATAGGATGATGGAGTGTTGAATTACTTACAGTCACCGCCAAAAAAATCTTGACACTTTCGATTTTTGATGTTTTGCTAAATATCTAGAAATATACACAAGGAATCATTGTGAAACTACTGGTGTGTAAACAAAATAGTACACGTCATATATTTTGACAAAGATTTTCCCCCGAAATCTAACAGGGGACCGTCAATAAATTGAAAAAGAACGAAGATCTTTTGTATCACCCTGTCAAAACTAATGAAGCAAAACAGTTTAAACTGCAGATAATGATTAAGTGGTTTATTGTGATAAGTTGTGTCGATTTTTATGAATATAGCTTGAAAACTCGTACAAAAATTAAAGTTTTTATAAAAACGGTCCAAAATTTTTTCAAGTTTTTTGCTTATAATTTTCAGAGCTCTTCATAAAACACAATAATCTTTTCAGAAAATATGACAAACAACATTGCACATAACACCCTGTAATCAGAATTAAAAAATAATAAAAAATGTATGAAAAATGAACAGGTTTACTAAATAATTTTTTACTGCGCATGCGTCAACGCTATTAAAATTTCATTTGCATATTATGTTAGTTAAATGTATAGAGCAACTTTTGTGAAAGTCTCAAAAACATAGCTTAAAAGCTCTAAAAATTATCGTCAATAGAATATGGTCAAAATCCGTTATTTCCAAAATAAAGCAAAAAGATAAGAAGTTGTATCCAAATATAGTAGTACGTACAATACTGTGTAGGTACTAATCAATGAAGTATGGATACAGCCCCTCATCTTTTTGCTTCATTTTGGGAATAATGGATTTTGACAATATTCTATTAACGATAATTTTCAGAGTTTTCAAGCTATGTTTTTGAGACTTTCACAAAAGTTGCTCTATACATTTAACTAACCTAATATGCAAATGAAATTTTAATAGCTTTGACGCATGCACAGTAAAAAATTATTTAGTAAACCCGTTCATTTTTCATACATTTTTTATTATTTTTTAATTCTGATTACAGGGTGTTATGTGCAATGTTGTTTGTCATATTTTCTGAAAAAAATATAGTGTTTTATGAAGAGCTCTGAAAATTATAAGCAAAAAACTTGGAAAAATTTTGGACCGTTTTTATAAAAACTTTAATTTTTCTATGAGTTTTCAAGCTATATTCATAATAATCTACACAACTTATCACAATAAACCACTTAATCATTATCTGCAGTTTAAACTGTTTTGCTTCATTAGTTTTGACAGGGTGATCCAAAAGATCTTCCTTCTTTTTCAATTTATTGACGGTCCCCTGCTAGATTTCGGGGAAAAATCTTTGTCAAAATATATGACGTGTACTATTTTGTTTACACACCAGGAGTTTCAGAATAATTCCTTGTGTATATTTCTAGATATTTAACAAAACATCAAAAATCGAAAGTGTCAAGATTTTTTTGGTGGTGACTGTATTTTAGCTACAATATAATAATTCTTCAAAACTGTAAAATAATCTCAAAACTAAATTAGATTTTTGAACAGAATTTCATTTGAATTTTCGGAAGAGAAATTCATTTAGTGACCTTCGAATCTTTTCCAGGGGGGGGGGGGCTCAAAGTATTTCAGGGGCGGCTGAGCCGCCCATAGCGCACCCTTAGCTATGGCCCTGATTGGAGGATATACACCATATACCTTCTCAATCAAAATAAAACACCATATACCATCTAGTTATTTTATGACTATACCCCTGTATCTATATTCCATATAATTTTAACAGGTTTCTCAAAGACATCTCATCCTCTCACCCCTATTTCATCCTTTCATTGTAATGGGAAAATACGAAAAATGTTAAACCATGGGGGGTCTGGATATTTATTTTAATTGTGCTTATACAAAGTGTGTGTCTATGTGGCTTAAGTCAGTCTGTGGTTCTTTATTTCAGAACCTTATGAATTCAACAAACTTTATTTAAAATACAATAAAAAGCACAAAAATTACAAACTACAACACATAAAATGTGTTGGGGTTTAGAACACCAAGTTAAAAAATGTAAACTATCTTGCTGAACAATCTGTACGGCTATCTTTAACAATCTTCTGAAATCCTGAGGAGTTCATTCTTGTATATTCAAATAGATGTCCTGTGATAACAAGATAGTTTGGAAACATTTTTTATTCAAAACGCTGGCACATCCTTTGAAGAGGTGTCACAACATCTGCCATGTTGTTGCATGAACTTTTATGCAAAAAGCAAGATTTTCCTTCATCGTTACAAAAAATTACAAAAGGTAAATCATCTAAAAGGTTGATGGAATATTGGATACAGTTTGATATGTATGCTGTCATAAACAGGAAGTGACTTAGTGAACCAGAATCAATCAACTGCTAAAAATTACTTTTTATTATAAGTTATTTTCTAATTTTTTTATAATCAATTAAATTAATATTTAATTACAATTAAGTTAAAGTTAAATTATAATTAAAATACATAAAATTTAAATTTAATAAGAAATTTAAATTTATTTTTTAGAAAATAAAATGTAATTTTAAATAAATTTCACTTATTATTATTTTTGACAAAACGTATAAATTAATAATTATTGTTTATAAATTACAATAAGGAATCATATAGAAACAAAATTTTATAAATAACCTTTACACAATTCTCCTATATAATTGATATTTGATAATAAATTACATGAAAAAATACATTAAGTGCATTTTTGATTTTAAAAATATTTATTTGTATTATACATTTATTTTACTCCAAAATTTACTATTTACTTTATAAAATTCACTCTAGTTACTAGAAGAATAATTAAGCTTAATTGTATTTTATAATATTAAACATAGAGTATGACACCATTAAAGGTTTTGAGACTATTAAAAAATGCTACACTATGTTTTCAAATCTTTTTATGAAATGATTTTTTGACTGGCCATATTTATTATAGAGTTCTAATTGTATAGATAAAGATAGAAAGCTGATAGATCAATCTGCAAGGTCTAAAATAATTGGCAGTGCTGCTGCCATGCTGCAAATATTTTGCTATGGGGCTTTAACATTTTAAAATTATCTAATATACTACAATACAAATTTTAAAATTAATTTTAAGTTTGCACAATATTATAATCTAGTTTTATTGATTTATGCTATTAAACTTTTGAAACATGTTTAACTTCATGAACACAAGATTTAACACCATAAAAGAAAATACAAAAAACAATGCAAAATGATATCATTAAAGGGAGAAAAAATACAAAGTGATATATTTGATCAATTTGAAAATAAAAAGATTATATAAAGCTGAAAATAAAAATAGTGCATAACATGTTAATTGTATACTTTCTAACTATTTTTAAAATACAGCAGATTTTAAGCAGACTTACTACACCATAAAGAAAATAATTATTAAATGATTCAATCTAATTTAAGATATATAATGGATGAAGAGAACTGGTCTGGAACAAGTAAAAACAATTTCAGCAGATGGATACTCAATGATTTAGCAGATTAAAAAAGTATAAAAACATCAGATTTCCATGTTCACCCTGGAGGTACTGATGATGAACTCGTTTCATTTTTTATTGTGGATGATCACCGAAATAAGATAAGTTTTAATCCTTTGTATCTGCAACATATCCAAAATCAATATTATGTATACAGTTAGCTGAAAAACATTATTTTGTTTATTGCTCCTATTTTGCAAATCTTGAACATAAAGTTAATAGAATAACTTGAACACAAAGTTCATAGAGTTAATTCTTAATATATAGCTACACTAAATTGTTAAAATAAACTTAATAAATTTTGTAAAAAAAAAAAAAAAAAACTTTGTACCTAAAAATAGATATATTTAATAAAGTTTGTATACTTTCACTTATCTTATCTCAGTCCTATGAAAACCACACTTTGACCTAAAAATTTTCATAACTATTGAAAAATGTATAAATTTTTTTAATGTGATCCAACTTTTATGTAACAAACAAATAAGGTTTTAAAAAGTAAATAGATAAATTTTGTTCAATAATGTAATAGTGACAAATATATTTTGAAATGAAAAACACTAACTTATTAAGAAATCAATTTTACAGACAAACTTTGTCTTATTTAAATTTTGTTTTGGAATGAAAATTAAAGATTTATTATGCTACTATTTCAACAATAAAAACTAAAGACATTCTTCTAGTAATTTTAAATATCCCCTTAACCAAACGTTAGTAGTAACCTCCTTAAGCATCTAAAGTTTAAGAGGTAGGGGATGGCATTTGGAGAAAATTCCACAGCTAAAGTACAAAAATTGGAAAGTATGCACATAGAATTGCTTTCATTTTATACATAGAGATAGACATTGATTAACAATACAGGTATCTCCCAAACTCTGCAAAGCGAGATTCCTCATTGGGAATACATAAAACTTCCTGAAGAACTATATTTGTATGACCCACAGTTAACAAGAAAAATACGAAAAGCAAAATATGACATCATAGTCGGTGCAAGGAAAAAACATTGCATTGGACATATTGACATCAGTACTTACATGTCTTTTAAATGCTAGTTCAATGGCAGATTGCAGCTTAATGTCTTTCAATGAAGTGTGTATGCATGACATGGTACACACAGCAAACATTTTGAATGTTATCATCTGGAAAGATATGTAAATACAGTAGACTCCCTCAAATCCGCAAACCAGAAATCTGCAACTCTCTAAAATCCGCACATATTTTATGGATGTAAACAATGAAACTTTCAGTTCTGATATTGGGACAAAATTTGATTTTTTTAGTTTTGTATCAATTCCATATATTTTTTTATTTGTAATTTTCTTAATAGTACTCTATTCATGTTATTTTCATGAAGGAAGAATAAATTTTTTGAGGAAAAATTCAAGATATTGCTGATATCACTGGTAATCACAATCTTACCAAATATATTTATGCATTAATCAAGATTTTTTGGTCATTCAGTCTGGCTAAACTTGAAAAAATAATCCTTATTTTATGATTTTGATGTGAATTAGTAATGTACTTTTATAAGGCAAGTTTTGTTGAATAATTTTGGAAAAATACATTTAATCTTTATAATGAATATTTAATCATACACTATTGATTATTAACTTGACCTTTGCTATTAGTACTTTAATCATTTTAAAAATTATCTAAATTTTTATTACTTTAGTTCATTACTTTTTTTAATATTTTGTAAGCATTCATTATATTTCCGATTGAATTATTAATTGCATTCAAACTACTGGTTAAAAAATGTAAACAAAGCAGTGACCAGAAATCCGCAAAATTCTAAAATCCGCACAACCTCTGGTCCCAAGCTTTGCGGATTTAAGGGAGTCTACTGTACTGCTGTTGAAGCATCAAATAATGTGCCTTTTTTCTTGAACCAACTGCCACGTCAGATTTTGTTTTTTGTATTTTTCTCGTGAACTATGGATCATACAACTACATTTCTTTGCACTTTTTTTTAATGTACTTCCAACAAAGAATCCAGCTGTGTAAAGTTTGGAACACACTATATAAAATGTATATATAAGATAACAAATGAACAACTGGTTATAAAACCAAAGCACTTTTAAATGATATCTACTAAGTATTTAATTGTTAGTTTTTAGAAATGTAATATTAAATTTTCAAAAATAAATTTTCTAAAATTGTTAGTGTCAAAAGGATAATCTAAATTAAGTTTTTGTACTTTTTGATAAGCATAATAGCATATGAAACCCCCACAACTCATATTATATGTTTGTAAAACATGTGGAGGGTAATATATTGGCCATTTATCAAATGAATTAATATTTAAGACACAGCACCAGTCACTAATAACATTATTATACGAATAATTACTGAAATTTGAACTTAATGGATCATAAAATTCAAATTTATGCACTTTTAAGTTAGCTACAAGCAATACCCAGTAAGAATCAAGATTAAATGGAATATTTTGACCTTATATTATCCAAGTATATTTTACTGAGAACTTTAGATCTATGAATTGAAAGTGTAAAAGCAGAATTAACAACCAAGTAACTATCACGACCATGTAAATTTGTATGCAAAAATGCTTCTTATACAGTATAATTTAGCCAACCTCGTTTAAATAACATTGAATATGATCTTAATAACTTTTCCTCTTCACTACTTATCAAGAGGATTTAGAGATTTTAACAGGTGCTAGTACTATATCATTAATTTTAATGTAAGATGATGTCATTGTTTGATATGTAAAATCTTTAAATTGAGACAATAAAGTAATGTTTGTTTACATTTATATAAAGGAAAAATCACAAATTCATTAATGACACAATAATATATATGTTTTCGAAAAAGTATGGTACTGAATGGTTGAATCATACTACCTTTAGTTACTATCATGTGAGCATAAAAGCATGTAAAAACACCGCAATTACTATTATCTATCTGTAATATAAGAGAAGAATATTCAATCTGTCAAGAATAGCTCTTTTGTAAGATTGTATTAAGTACATCTGTCCAGTTTTTAAAGCTATATTTATTTGGGACATCATTAGGAGATGAATCATACACAGATAATTTTTGTTTCTTTAGGTTGGCTACACAAAGAATCCTATGAGATTGAATACAAAGAGGGATATAAACAAATAACCTACAGAAGAAATAAGAGAGGGAAGATTAAATACATTTAAAATGAAAATGTCATTGTATATACAGCAATCCCCTCATCTCTCTCTAGAAATGTTTTTTCTGAATTTTTGCTTCTTAAAAATTACAACTTCAAAACATAAAAAAGATTAACAGCAAGTATGAAACAGGAAAAAGTTTTGATAAAAATAAACAAAACTGAGCGTGGAGGCTCGAGGGTTTTTCTTTTTTTTAAATAATAAGCTCAGCTATAAATTACATGATTAAGTAAGCATATTAAGATAATTGGCATATATGGACACAATAAATAAAATACAAAATTCTCAATGAAAGAAAAAAAAACTAGATATAAGAACATTAGGCAACTTTATTATGGAAAAATGAGCAAACGTGTTGGCTATTTATTATTATTATTATTTTGTAACGCATGCTAAAAATATCAATAAAAGATAAAAATTTTATTCAAAATCTAGGGGATATTTTAGTTCTGTGTATACTTTCGCCAAAAGTAGCGATAACAGCTACTGTGGCGTTACATGACTATCGTTCTGCAACCCTTTTGTTTCGCTTGTTTGCTCTTCCAGAGTTTTCGTTTCAGAATGAACTTAGGAAAAAATATCACCTACTAGGACGTTTCAAACCATTTACGAGGATGCTTTAAGGATTTTAAAGGGGAAAAAAGAAAAAGAAAGGAAAGAAATGGGTGATATTTAGTAGATTTAAATTGCATTTTCCAGAAAAGGAGGGACGGTATATTTCCGACTTAGAAATAATTTCCATATTTTAACTAATAAAAGTCACTTATAAGGATGTTTTAATGATTTAAAATAGGAGGGGGGGGGGTGAAAGAAAAGGTGATATTTAGCAGATTTAAATTACATTTTCCAGAAAAGGGAAAGAGTTTCTATTTCCAATTTCGAAATTATTTTAGTATATTAACTATTAAATTTTAACTGATTTTATATATATGGGTCATTCCACAAGAATCGGGTAACTTCGTGAAATTGCAAAAAAATTATTTACCGTTTAATGTATTCAAAATTTGAAAAATGCCCATTTGTAGACAAAGTTGATTCCGTTTAGGAGCATGTATAATATTTTGAAAATTGAAAAATGTTTTTATTAAAATTTAGCTTTTTGACCCCAAAAAGTCAGTCCCCTGGCGTGTACCACTGGAAAAAGTGAAGACTTAAGTACTAATTATTTTTAAACTAATAAATTTAGGCAGAAAAAATGAAGGTTGTTACATTCTGAGATAGTTAATTAATAACTATTTGTGCATGTTATGTGATTTTTTTAAAAACAGTATTACTTTTTTTAAATTTCAAGTTGTGTACCCCTACTTTGCGCGTCAGTCCCCTGGCTCATGTTAGATTCCAAAAATTTCTGATATTATCCATTGTTGATAACTTAATTCTCTTTTTCATATTTATTCATTATATAAAGATGGCAATGAAGACTGATATTTATCCATCAGCAATTTTTATTCAATGTTTATTGCCATTCTTGTGTCGACAAACAGATTGCAAACACTCAATTTATCAGTCCCCTGGTAAGTAATAATTTAATAATTTATAAATAATTATTATTGATGCGTGCTGCCTTTAACGTCTTTTTATTGCTATATTTGATATTAAAACAGAATAATATGGTATTTGGTTTCAATAAGTAGATTTTTTGTATTTTATAGTGAAAACGTCAGTCCCCTGGCATCAGTCCCTTGGCAGTTGTTCAGATTAAAAACACCCAGGGGACTGACGTAAAAGCAAAAAACAGTTAAACACATTAGTGAATGCTAGATAACATGATTTCTATAATAATTTTACATTATTTTAAATTCTCTTATTAATTAATAATTAATTACTGATCTATACTATTAAGATCTGTGCGCGTAACTATGTAATCTCAAAAACTTGGAAACCACAGCGCGCAGGGGTATGAAATTAGGCACACGGATTGCTGATAGGGGGTCCATGAACGATTGGGGTCAAAAGCTTTATTTTTTTTTTTAATTATATATATATATTTTATCGAATGTTTGCCCTTTTCAATCATTTAGAAAATGGCTGTTGTTTTCGGACAAGAATAGGTATATCTGTTGCTTATCATACGTACATTTGTTGCCACAATGACAAAAAAATATTAAAAACTACAAAAAAAATTAATAACTAAAAAACAAATTGAGATATAGCTTTCAAAGAAATTAGATTTAAAAGTAATTTTTTTCCTATACGACTGTGTAAAATTTTAAAATGTGCGATGTTTAGAAGTTCAAAATTTTCAGTACCGAAAATTGTAAAACTGAAATTTCATTTAAATTTTGTTTGTTGTTGATCCATGTACATCATCCTAACAGTCTTGTTATGAAATCGTTTGAATTGCTTCTGTGATCCTATAACTTGTGAACATTACGAATTAGGAATGATTGAATTTGAACAAAATAAAAATCTTTCAGGGTGTTGTTCAACACTCACAGCTTCCAAAGAAAAAAAATCACGTGAAAAGCCTAGTAAAAAATTTACAAGTGAGCAACGGATCAAGTACAGTGTTGGAGACTTTATTCTAGTCAAATTTTTAATAAGAAATAAAGAATACCGGAGTGCCGCGATTTGTTCGCATGTTAAAGAAAGCGGAGAGAAGTTGACTGTGACATTGTATTGGAAAATTTATCAATACCTGTTTCAAGTACCAAACGTAATAAAGTCAGTTATACATTTAATAAAACTATTGATGTTTGAGAAAAAAATTACTGTTACTGTTTGCTTTAGTTTTAAAAGTTATAACTTGTTTGAAAAAGTTTTATTTAAAACTTTAAAAATTAAATTAGTGTTATTAAAATAATTAATAAAACATGTATTCGTTGATCATTAAAAAAATATATGTATTGAGATTATGTATTAAACATTTTTTTATTACTCTTTTGAATAATTATTAATAATTATTTTTAAAAAAAGTTTGAATTATTCATTAAAAAGTTCATTCTAGAATATAACTATCGGTTTCTGTCAGTCGCTTGGAAGTCACGTCAGTCCCCTGGAATCTACTTTTTAAAAAAGCTCGATTTTTTGAAAAATATTTAGATATTTGAGTGTTACTGTACGAATATAATAAAATTAACTTATTGTTCATTTATATAGCAAAAAAATTTTGAAATCTGAGGTAAAAATAGTACATTTCAATTTCACCTCTAAAGTTACCCGATTCTTGTGGAATGACCCATATAAAAAAACTGATAAATAAAAATTTAAAGTTAAGTTACAGATATATCAGTTAAATGAAAATTTAACTAATCAGTTAAATTTTCATTTAACTGATTTTATAAAATAGTGAAGATTAAATATTCTTTTTATTTACATTTTTCAAAAACTTTATTTAAATATTCAATAAAATTTTCACAAAAGGACGGAAACCAATTGTAATCGGAAAAGAAAAAAAAAAAAAAAAAAAAAAAATTCCACATACATTTATTTTCTCATAAGGATAAAAACACAATTTTATTTAAAAATTAATTTTTTAACTAATTTTAGCTGATTTTCATCGGAAAATAGGGGGGTTTATTAAATTTTCTTTTTATTTACATTTTCCAAAAAAGGAGGGGTTATATTTCGGATTTAAAAATAATTATAAATTTATTTAAATAATAAATTATATTTTTACAAAAGAATGGAAACGTAATTTTATTCGAAAAAATAAAAAAATCCATATACATATATTTAATTCAGTTTTAAATATTAATTTATATTTAACACAAGAGAATGTGTCGTATTTATTAATTAAAAATTTTAACTGATTTTACGAGAAATTATATTTAAATGTCAATTGATATTTTCCACTAAAGAAAGAATTGTATTTCCAATTTTGAAATAACTTTTCTGAATTATAATTTTATTTTAATATTAATTTACATTTTCACAAAAATATGTCTAATTTTATTGATTTTTTTTTAAGTGTAATATTGCTTTTATTTTATTTATTTTTTTTTTTATTGTGAAATTATATTCCATAGTTTGCTTATTATTTTTATTTATTTCAATTTAGGATTTAATTTTAAATCAGAGTTGTAAAATAACTTATCCTTTCCTTTTTATAAAAATGTAAAGAAAAATATAAAATCGAGACTTTAAAACAAATTTAAAACATTATTTTTAGATCAGTTTCGTTGTTTTATTTAATTTTTCAGATTTTTCATAAATTAAATGTAAAATAGCGTATGGCAATGCAAAAAATAGTTTAAATTTCTGATTTTTACCCATAAAACTGAAAAAGATATTTAAAAATTAATTCCCATAACGCTAAGCTTTAAATTGATGTCACTGTACAAAGGTTCTGCAGTGTGTTTGGTGAAGAAGCTTGGAAGGAAATATTTTCTGCCCGAACTACGGTGAGGGAAATTTAGTCGAAGAGAAAACGGCTGCAGGGAATTTCCAAAAAGTATTTGGCGTCATCTATCGTTATACTGCCAACGCCCGGCGCTGATATTGCAAACCTACCAGCTGGATGACTAACAAAAAACTAAGTATTTTTAAAGCTAGACTTTGCAGATGCTAAGTGCTAGGCCAGTAATTGTGCAGAACATTTCTTAATAATACATTCTTCTTATACTGCAGAGTAAAAGCTGATAGAAGATAACAAGTGGATATTAAAAAAAAAAGAAAAAAAACAAATAACAAGATAAAAACAGATAACAAGATAACTGTTATAAAAAGCATTGTTTATCTATTACAATAATTTGCTATAGCTAAAATAAATACAATTATTATAGAAAACTGACCTACAAATGATACAAGAAAATAGATTATTTTAAATTAAATAATGATAGTCTCATTGACACAGTGTATCACAACTATTAATCAGAATTGTTTATTTACATATTTTTATATCATTATTTTAAAACACTTTTAAAGAAGATTATTTCTATCATCACAGGCATATTAAATTATTATTTTTAATTAAATTTTACTCCCATTGAGCTACAACATATGGTATTACAAACAATAATAATAAATAAATATTTTTGAAAACTTACAATTTTTTCTTATAGTTTTTACTTATCATAAGTTATAAATGATTTTTTTTAAGTACATTTGTCTAAGTGACTTTAAATAATTGAATATTAAAAGAAAAGAATTGCTGTTGAGTTAGAGGTTCCACACAACCCCCTTACAGATTCCGGAGGTCTAGAAAGTGGTGGTGGTGGGCTAATTCGGTCTGTATCCATTTTTCACTACAAAAAAAAAAAAAAAAAAATATATATATATATATATATATATATATATATATATATATATATATATATATATATTATCACGATCAGAGGTGATCTTCTGTAATCCGGTCGCCATTAATGTCAGTTTGATTGCAATTTTGGTTCCCAAAATTTCATTCACCGCTCTGAAAATAATCCTATTTAAAAAATGTCAACTTTATAAAGCATTTCTCTATACAGCTAAATATTTTAAACGTTTTTTTATGCATTAGCCATTTTTTTATTTACTATAATAATGAGAAAATACCCAGGTGGCAATAGGTTCAATTACATCAGTAGCATCGTGTTGCTTTTTTTTTTTTTTCTTTTAAAGAAGAAAAAGATAAGACATAAGGCTTTTATTAATCTGTATTTTATTTTTCTAGCATCAAAGCTGCTGCATCATCTTTATATACTTAAATAAATAAAAGAAGAAAAAGAAACTTAATTTAGCATTTTGTTCAAAATGTGACACATGTAGTTCAGTTAATGAGTTCCAGTAACATCGATTTTTTTATCGTAAAAAATTAGAATTCTGGCGTTAATAACTATAACAATGTTTAAAAAAAAATCAATTTGAAGAATATTTAATAGACCCCCCTCCCCTATCCTCCAAAACACACATACTTCGACTGCTTTAGGAAAAAATAAATGTGTTTAAAAATTTTCAAAACTAATCAGGGAAGCGTCTTATCATAATAAGCCTATATCCAAAATTTCATGTAAATCGGATATTTTATCATGAGTTATCGCGTTACATATGTACTCACGTACATACATAGAGTACGTTCGGCCACAAAACCTCTCAGGTTTTGATAGCCTGTGAGCTAAAAATTATTCCTTTAAGGTTATTTGATTTCCACCAGTTACATTTTTCGACAAGAATCATAATTTATTTCTTTGGATTAACTTTTTCAAAGATTCTATAGTCGGCTGAGACATTTTTTATTGCTCTATAAAGATTTCAAAGCCGACCAAATGAACAAAGAAATTGTCCCTAGGGTAATTAACATGGTATAGACACACCCGATTTATTATTCACATTCTTTTGTAGTGCCTGAATAAAATTCCAACATGAAATAAGCTGAAAAATGGCGACCTTTCTGTCAAAACGTATTAAATTAGTAAAGTAACTTAAGGTTCCTGTCTCTGGCAGGCGCGGATCCACGGGGGGGGGGGCGACGCCCCCCCCCAAACCAGTGTTGAATTCAGACTTTTTTCCGGAAGGGATTTCTGCGACTCCGTCGGAGACATTTTATTGTTCCGGAAAAAACGCGAATTTCATTAAAATGTCACTAAAAAGCGTTATTTTGTCTATGTGTCGCGGAAAAAGCACGAATTTTGTCAAAGGTCGCGCAAAAAAAAGAATTTCGACAAAGAATCGCTAAAAAACGCGAATCTTACACAAGATCGCTGAAAGCGCGAGTTTTATCAAAGTGTCGCGGAAAAAGCTCGAATTTCGCCAAAAGGTCGAGAAAAAAGCACGAATTTTGTCAAATGTTTGCAAAAAAAACGTTAATTTTGTCAAAGTATCGCGGAAAAAGAGCAAATTTCGTCAAAAGGTCGTGGAAAAAGTGCTAATTTTGTCAAAGGGTTGGAAAAAGGGAAGGCAAAGTATCGCGGAAAAAGTACTGATTTCGACATAGGATCGCTGAAAAAGCGCGAACTTCGACATATGATTGCTGAAAAAGCGCTAATTTTGTCAAAGTATCTAAGTAAAGTCTGTCAAAGTATCTAAAGCGCCAATTTTGTCAAATTATTGCGGAAAAAGCGCGAATTTCATCATAGGGTCGGGGAAAAAATGCGAATTTCGACAGAAGTTCGTGTAAAAAACGCAAACTTCGACATAAGATTGCTCAAAAAAGCACTAATTTTGTCAAAGTATCGTGGAAAAGCGCGAATTCTGTCAAATGATCACTGAAGAAGCGCGAATTTCATCACAGGGTCGCGGAAAAAACGCAAATTTTGAAAATGGATCGCGTAAAAAACGCGAAATTTGACATAGGATTGCTGAAAAAGCGCGAACTTCGACATAAGATTGCTGAAAAAGCGCTAATTTTGTCAAAGTACCACGAAAAAGTGCGGATTTCGTCAAAGGGTCACGGAAAAAACGCGAATTTTGACAGAGGATCGCGTAAAAAACGCGAACTTCGACATTGGATCGCTGAAATGCGCGTATTTCGACATAGGATTGATGGAAAAGCGCGAGTTTTGTCAAAGTGTCGCGGAAAAAACTTTAATTTCGTCAAAAGGTCGCGGAAAAATGAGCTACTTTTCTCAAAGGATTGCAAAAAATACTAATTTTGTCAAAGTATTGCAGAAAAGAGCCAATTTCGTCAAAGGATCGCGGAAAAAACCCGAATTTTGACAGAATATCGCGGGAAAAAACGCGAAATTCGTGAAAAATGCAAAAAAATGCGAATTCCGTCAACGAGTCGCGAAAAAAGCGCGAATTTAGTCAAAAGATCGCGGAAAAAAAGCGTATTTCGTCAGAAGATAGCGGAAAAGCATTTCATTTGATCATTCATTTAATAATAACAGTACGAGGAATGATTTCATGAACAGAAAATACGACTATGTTGATTCTATGTTTTTTACTATCGCCCCCCCCCCAAAAAAAAAAACGATCCTCTGGATCCGCCTCTGGTCTCTGGCCTACAAAACGATCGAAGCTAATGCTGCTCCTATGGGGAGGTTATTTTCTAATATCTGGTTTGCATTTTGATATTTTTAAATAATTTTTTTTTTCATTGCATACATTGCGATATACATCTCTACATCGCTCCTTTTTTTATTTTTTCGATTTCGAATGCAGATATTTTTCATAAAGTTAATTTCACTTTCAAAACCGGTTTCAAAAGGGAAAGTGCCTTTATAAAAAATATCTGCAACCAAAATCGAAAAAGTAAAAAAGGAACGATGGCGACCTGGGAAAAGTATATTGGCACGGTATAATAGCTAAAATTTCGGTCTGAAACCGACAAGGCCTGGAAAAAAAGTTTAATTATCGGCTCGGCCCCAGTAGGGCCGGCCTGAGTTCTACTAAACGAGGATTTTTATGTCGACTTTCTAAAAATTTGTCTCGTACAAGGAGTTGAATTTATTTATTTTTTTTTTTTTTTTTAATGCTTATGATTATCACATTTATGCGTTATGCATATTCCATGTATGAGATTTTAAAATCCATAAACATTGTGCAATAAAAATTTCTGAAACAGAACTGCAATAGGAAAAAGAAAAAAAAAACGCGTTATAGACAAATTTTCTTCTTAGCAGGTGTAAATTTATTATATATTCTTTTCTTAAGTATTAGTATATTAATTTTGCATGGATCAAAACATTTTTATTTTTATTGTTGGTTGGTTGGTTGGTTGTTTTTTTGTCGACCGATTATCTACGCTATGGGATATAGGCCCTATGGGGTGGGTTGCCCTCCGTGGGGGTCTTTCTAAGGGAACCTAACCCGTATTTACGCAAGGTTCGAAGAAAACCACGGAAAACTTCGAACGGTTAGGCCGACGGTCGCGATTGGGTTCGAACCCAGCACTTACCGTCTGCCAGTTTGGAGGTCAGAACCTCGCGGCCACTGGTGGGGCTTTTATTTTTATTAGCACTTTCCAACAAAGTTGAAAAATGCTTATGTATTCGGTTTGTCTGGCCGTCTGTCCGCGCTCTAACTCCCGTAAATATACTCGGATTGCTCTGGAATTTTTGGACGTTACTGATGTTTACCCCAGCACAAACCTTAATGAAGTTTCTACCATGACTAGTTTATTTACAGGGAGAGTCAAAAGTTTTTCAGCACATTACGGCTTATGGGGAAAAATCGTTTCAAAGGAATTTAAAGATGTTACATCCTATCAAACTTGTTAAAATTTATAGGCATTCACAAGATGGACTAAAATATGTATTCTGTAAAATATGTGGTGAAAATATAGCTATTATTCATTTACAGGGACACACAAAAGCATTCCATTAGATAATGATAAAGAGGGGGAATTGTGTGAGACATACTTTAAATATATTAAACTGTTTCATGTATAATAAAATTGTATCACTGAGGCTTAGTATAAATTATACGATACTGCCTTGCAAAAAATGAAGTGCATCGAATTTACAGGGACACTCAAAAGATTTCAAATAGTACATTCTTTCCGAAGTACTTTTTTCTATCCGATGACGGCTAATAATTGGATCAAATGCATTTTAATTATGACATTTGCACTATTTTGACAGTTTCACT
Source organism: Maratus speculifer (assembly GCA_964019185.1). Taxonomy (NCBI): domain Eukaryota; kingdom Metazoa; phylum Arthropoda; class Arachnida; order Araneae; family Salticidae; genus Maratus; species Maratus speculifer. Next base: position 7,046,824 of record CAXHSM010000001.1, read on the forward strand.
AAATGTATGCACATTTCATAGTGTGTATAAATGCTATAGTTAATATACAGGACTACCCAACAGAGTTCGCCAACGTTAGTGAATATGAACATAAATTACTTAAAGGTAGTTCTTAAATAAGTTATGCATTATTACGCTGAACTGCATATAATTTACTAAGAAACGTTTGCAGAATATAGATTAAATGATATACTAAGCCACGCAAAGAATTGGGTACATGGAGTCTATGAATGATAATTTATGAAAAAGTTATTTCAGTTGTTTTAAGATTGTTTTAGTTTAAAATAAATTTTATCTTAACACTGATGCGTAATAAAGGTACCAGGCAAACTACGAGGATGAACAAAGTATTCAAGTATATGTTTCCATCTATTAGTATAAATTACTGGAAAAAAAAAATTAAGCTACTAGGCTTTTTTTTTTTTTTTTTTTTTTTTTTTTTTTGCTAAACTAATTTTTTCTATTATATAGTTTGTAAATTAGCTGACAGATCAAACACAGGGCTGTTCAATAGTACTGGAATACATATTTGGCTTTACATCCTTATTTACCTAAATAACGAAGCTTTGTTAAAGATTTCATGAAGCGTTGGAAAGTGCTTTCTTACTTGTTAGTTTGTTGTATTTTTCTTGCCTGTTTAAATACATGATAGATTCCGAGATAATTTTCGCCCCCTCATCACGACATCTCCCGTGCGGCCGTCAAATTACAATAAAGATACATGCTTATATATGTGACAATATGAATCCGTTTATGAGTATATAAAGTTTTTAGATGTGTTTTTGTGTCCTCCCGTAGAAAAGTAAAATTGCCATATTGAAAAAAAAAATCATATTTTACTGATGTTATATATTGAAAATCCGCTCCTTATAAAGTTTTATTATGAAGGCTGTCATAGATTATAGTCCTTGGCAGAAAGTAGGAAAAATTATTATTATTATTATTTTTAATAATTATAGGACACGTTATTTACATTCATAGAAAATATCCTAACGGAATTTTCACTTCTAAAGTCGTGATAGACTTCGATGTATGTTTTGTATCCACCTCCCCCCCCCCTTTTTTTTTTTTTTTTTTGCTTTTAGAAATACAAGAGTGCTGAAGGTCCCAAAAATATATTTTTATTTGTTGTTCATATTTTTATTCGTACAAAAGTTTATCATTCAGGCGGTTACGCGTTTTGATATAATTTTAATGCCACCCCCCCTCCCCCTTCAAGAGACAGAAATGATGCCAAACTAAGAAAAAATCATCTCAATCTGGTCTTTCTAGTCTGACGTTAACATCGGACATACTATACGAGTTACCTAATATGTGGTTTATGAATAAAGCGACGTTTATGTTTTATATAAAAGAAAATTTTATAAGATACGGAAAATTTTTAAGTTGGATTATTTTTACTTTTGTTAAAATAATAAGTATTTATTAATACAATTAGGTTTGATGTGAAAATATTACAATTGAAAGTAACACGTAGGACTTTTGTCCGCGAGGATTTTGTCCTCTAAGTTTTTGTCTGCATCCCATTACTTATTTTTATGGAAACAATAGGAAATTTTTCCATAAAAGTACACACTTATCACTACACACATTCTCTACTTCTAAATTACAGTAACAACTCTTAAATACATCATTATTTTTAAAATAATGTAATTCAACAAAACTTCGATTTTAGAACAAACATTAAAATAATGCTGATTTTAACTTTGTTGTGTTTTATTTGATTCATAAAACCTGTAACTATTTTGTAGTTATTCATATAATTGACTAATTAGCAATTAATGAGGTTTTTTTTTTTTTAGATTCGTTTGTGAGTAACCTAAACTTAAATACCCCACTCTCCAGTCTAGCTCCGATACTTAATTTTTAATATTTTTAAACAGAATAATAAAAATTATCTGCTAAATGTTGTTTTTCAATAATAAATAAATAAATAAATAAGACGGAACTAAACAGCAGATTTCCCAACAAATTCCCAGATTTTCCCTAAAAATCCTTGCTTTCTATCGCATTATTAAATTTATTTTTTTTTTTTCACAAATGCCTGAAACTGACAGGAATTTCTATTAAGAAACTTTGTAATTGAAAGGCAGGGGATCTTTCAGAAAACAATGTCAAATTGACGTTTTCAACAAGAAAGTGCGCAAAAAGAAAAGAACTGATGTCGAGAGACAATAATCGGTTATAACTCAAGAAGTGATTAATTTATCAAAAAAAAAAAAAAAAAAAAAAAAAAAGACTTTTCGATTATAAAATCGTTCCAAGAATCTTGCTTAAAAGTACCATGCTTATATATGTGTGTGTCTGAAAGTTGTGCATTTTGGCTGAAAGAAAATATATTTTTAGCATATGTACCTGTACATGCCATTTGCAGTACTTAAAAATCGAATAACGTTTTAATTTTTTTCATAAAGGGACACATTTGGACTTGCTGTCGATACTGATTTTTCCACTTGGAATTCCACGTAAATTTTCAGCATTTGATAGCATTTTCTGAATTCTTTTTAAATCGTAAATTATTGCAAATAGTGTCAGGTTCTGAGACAACATCTGCTACAGATTGGAATTTCTGTTATTTCTCTATCTTAATATTCTATATATTGTACCGGCTGCGTACTGGAGTTTTCAAGGTGGCATTCTTTCTTTGTTAAAGTGAGAATTGACAGGTATCATGTGCAGGTGGTGAAGTGAGAAAGAGAATATTGCCGAGAGGCGTGTTCATCCGTCAGCGATGTATGTGAATGATGAGCAAACAAGGAACATGCCACGAATCTAGAAAGCAATGTAGAATGTGTCCAATGGAGAAGCTCCACAGGGGGTTGACACGTGGGAAAAGAAGTGATTTGAGAAGGGCAAGTCGTGTCTGAGATTTTGACAGTTCGTATCTGGGGTTCGTACCTAGAGGTGTGTAGGACAGAGGTCCTTGCGTAGAGAGTTCGTATCTGGGCTCATATATAGAGAGCAGTGGAGGACAGAGGTCCTTGTGTAGAGTGCTCTGTGTCGGAGAGCGTAGGCTGAGTTCGTATCTGGAGAGCAAGGGACACAGACGTCCTGGTGTGTAGTGCTCTGGGCCGGATAGCGTAGGCCTAGTATCCATGTGTTGGGAGATTCAAAATTGATCTCCGGTAAAGTTAATCTAACGTGCATTGAGTGTGAGGGAGAAGGTGTAATTTGAACAGTACACAGACAACTTTTTTACGGTATTTAATTTAATGTTGAACCGGATCATCTATATCCGAGTTGTAATTGTATATAATTGTAAATAGTGTATTTCTTGTGTACATATAGTATAAATAAACTGTTAATTCAATAAATAAACTGTTAATTCAGTTAATTGACAGCGTCAGTGTTCATTTACACAATCTTCACAGTGGGTAACCGATATCACCTAATAATATCGGTGGTGGCAGCTATAACTACTACGGACTTTCTTCAAAGCTGTGCGGGCTGAGAGAAACGTCCGACAAATAGGTTTTTTTTTTTTTTTTTTTTTTTTTTTTTTTTTTTTTTTTTTTTTAAAGGAGTTGGGGCATGTGTTGAGATTCAATATAACACAGTTAGATTTCACAAGTATTTTAAATATAAGCTTACTTCTCCTCAAAAAGTCACATAACCATGCTACAACGTTTTTCGCCAATATTTTGTAACGAATTACATTGTAACGAATTGAATAACAACTTTTAACATATCAAACATTTAAAGGTGTTCTTAAATCAAAGAGGGCAACTTTGTGATACATACTTTAATTTATTTTTGCTCGGAAATATGCATGAAAATAGCAGGTGCTATTATTCAGAAACTGTCTAATTGCACTCAATTTTCTGTTTTTTTAAAAACACAATAGATTTTTCATAACCAGTGTTGGGTATGAACGCGCTCACTGAACGAAAACTCACGAGTTTCGCTCACTATTTGTGAACTTTGAACTGAACTTCGCTCACTATTTTATAAACGAGTTTGAAATGAACGGAAACTCAAAAAATAAACGAGTTTGAATGAAATTTACGTTCAATTTTACGTTCAATTTTTTCATAATTTATTTAAAATTTTTCCAGACCTCAGTACATTTTTTCCCTCTTTCAAATGCCATTTGGAGGCCGACACGCGTCTCAGGAAGAGTTAAGTCTGGATATCATTTCTTTGGGTAGTATCCAGGTCTTACATATTCTGTACCCTCGGGTCGCTCCGAACCGGACCTGGACTACATACAATTTTCGCCGAAAATACATACATACAATAAACTCTCTGTATAATGTGGTCTGTGTATAAAAAGGAAATAATGTCTAACTCGGAAAGATTTTCAAGTCCCCGTGAATCCGCAGTCAGAGTAGAATTTATCTAAGACGGAATATTGTCTACTACGAAAAATTTTGGTTGGGGGGGGGCTACGAAGTTGAGGGGGGGGAGGTTCTAAAACTGCCAATTTATCACATATATTTATTTCTTAAATCTTATTTATAATTTGATTACATATAATTTTAACTATACATAATAATTTACATATTATATAATTATTATTTTCATTATTAATATAAAATAAAATATTTAATATAATATAGTAATAGTAATAATAATAATAAAAATAATTAATAATAATAAATTAATAATACATACATATCAATTAAATATAAGTAAAATTAAATGTTAAAATAAATGTAATTAAATATTACAAGCTATACTTACTAACAAAAATGTATTTAAAAAATGATTTTGTTGACGCATAGTGATATAAACTCAGTCTCCCTTGTTCGTCTGTCGCGGGGGGGGGGGGGGTACAAACTCCGAATCTATCATAGCTGTAGACGATAACTTTTTGTCGGGATGTTTTCTAGAATCTAGGGAAAAAAGTGACCGGAAAAACAAGAGCGCAAAAGAGTGACACGAAAAAAGTGATCTGAAAAAAGGGACAAGGAATTGATTAATATTGAACTTGTCGATAAATAAGTGGTATGATAATACACTATATTGCCATTGATTATTGGACACTTGCGATTTTAGACATTTTACTAAATATCTAGAAAAATACATGAGGAATCATCTCGAAACTCTTAGTGTATAAATATAATAGTATACGTCATACATCTCCATGAAGATTTTTTTACCGAAACTTCATAGGGGACCGTCAACAAATTAAAAAGAATGAATATCTTTTGAATAACCCTGTCAAAACTAATGTAGCAAAAGCGCTCAAACTCTAGATTATGATTGAATGCCTTATTGTAATACACTGTGTTCATTTTTATGCAAATAGCATGCACACTCGCAGAGTAATTAAGGTTTTTATAAAAATGGTCCCAAATTTTTCCAAGTTTTTCCATTATAATTTTCAGAGTTCTTAATATAAAATGATATTTTTTTCAGAAAATATGACAAACAACATTGCACACAGTACCCTGTAATCAAAATTAAAAAATAATAAAAATTGTATGAAAAATGAGTAGGTTTACTATATAATTTTTTACTGCGCATGCGTCAAAGATATCAAAATTTCATTTGCATATTATGTTAGCTAAATGTATAGAGCAACTTTTGTAAAAGTCTCAAAATCATACCTTGAAAATTCTGAAAGTAATCGTCTATAGAAAAAGGACAAAATCCGTTGTTTCCAAAATGAAGCAAAAAAATGAGAGATTTTATCCAAATGCAGTAGTACATCCCATATTGTGTATTCTATATTGACACTAATCAATGAATATATGGATACAACCCCTCTTGTTTTTGCTTCATTTTGAGAATAACGGATTTTCGACTTATTCAATTGACGATTATTGTCAGAATTTTCAAGTTATGATTTTGTGACTTTCACAAAAGTTGCTCTATACATTTAGCTAACATAATATGCAAATTACATTTTGATATCGTTGACGCATGCGCAGTAAAAAATTATTTAGTAAACCAACTCATTTTTTATACAATTTTCATTATTTTTTAATTCTGATTACAGGGTACTGTGTGCAATGTCGTTTGTCATGTTTTCTGAAAACAATAATATTTTATATTAAGAACTCTGAAAATTATAAGGAAAAAACTTGGAAAAATTTGGGATCATTTTTATAAAAACCCTAATTACTCTGCGAGTATGCATGCTATTTGCATAAAAATGAACAAGGCTTATTACAATAAAGCATTCAATTACAATCTAGAGTTTGAGCTCTTTTGCTACATTAGTTTTGACAGGGTTATTCAAAAGATATTCATTATTTTTTAATTTGTTGACGGCCCCCTTTGGAGTTTCGGGAAAAAATCTTCACGGAGATGTATGACTTATACTATTATATTTATACACTAAGAGTTTCGAGATGATTCCTCATGTATTTTTCTAGATATTTAGTAAAATGACTAAAATCGCAAGTGTCCCATAATCAATGGCAATATAGTGTATAAAAATATATACACCACCTGTGATTAACCTGTGTAACTGTGTTTCTATAACAGTGTATTAACTTTCCACTACAGACAAACCTGAAGCTTGCTGAAAAAAGTAAGCAACTCCAGTTTTACTTATTTTAAAAGTCGAGAAAGAAAGTCTTAAAATTTTAATGTAGCATTTAACTAGGAAATTTCACTTGGCCAGTTCAACTACCGGAAAAACAACCATTTATTCCAAAAATCGATTTTTAGCACTTTCCAACAAAGTTGAAAAGTGCTTATGCATTCGGTTTGTCTGTCCGTCTGTCCGTCTGTCCGTCTGTCCGTCTGTCCGCGCTCTAACTCCCGTAAATATACTCGGATTGCTATGAAATTTTTATACGTTATTGATGTTTACCCTAGCACAAACCCTATTGAAAATGAAGTATCTACCATGATTAGTTTATCTACAGGGCGAATCAAAAGTTTCCCATTACATTACGGCCTATGGGGAAAAATCGTTAATATACTCGGATTGCCATGAAATTTTAGGACGTTATTGATGTTTACCCTAGCACGAACCCTATTGAAAATGAAGTATCTACCATGATTAGTTTATCTACAGAGAGAATCAAAAGTTTCCCATTACATTACGGCCTATGGGGGAAAATCGTTAATAGCTCCGATTGCCATGAAATTTTAGGACGTTATTGACGTTTAGCCTAGCACAAGTCCTATCGAAAATGAAGTTTCTACCTTGATTAGTTTATCTACAGGGCGAATCAAAAGTTTCCCATTACATTACGGCCTATGGGGAAAAATCGTTAATAAACTCGGATTGCCATGAAATTTTAGGACGTTATTGACGTTTACCCTAGCACAAGTCCTATCGAAAATGAAGTTTCTACCATGATTAGTTTATCTACAGGGCGAATCAAAAGTTTCCCATTACATATTTTAAATATATTAAGCTTTTTCATGTATAATAAAATTGATATATGTCTCTGAAGCTTAATATAAATTATACGCTACTGTCTTGCATAATATGAAGTACATAGCATTTACAGGACCACACAAAAGATTTCAAACATTATATTTTTTCCGAAGTACCGTATATGTGTCCGATGATGGCTGATGGAGGGATGAAATGCATTTTGATTATGATATTCGCGTTTATATTTCGCTAAATATATGCACATTATACGGTGTGTATAAATGTTACAGTTGATATACAGGGCTACCCATAAAGAGCTCACCAACGTTACTGAATATGAGCGTAAATTATTTAAACATGGTTCTTAAATAAGCTATGCATTTTTACGCTGAGCTTCATTCAATTTACTGAGAAATGTTTGCAGAATATCGATAAAAGGATATACAGGGCCACGCAAAGAATTCGGTACATGGACGCGTATGAATGATGATTTATGAGAATGTGATTTCAGTTGTTTTAAAAGTGTTTTAGTTTACAATAAATTTTAGCCTAACGCTGACGTGTAATAAAGGTACAATGTAAACTACAGGGCTGAACAAAAGTATTCAAGTATGTTTCCATCTAATAGTATGAATTGCTGAAAAAGAAATCTCAAGCTACTGGGTATTTTCTTGCTAAGCTAAATTTTCCCATTATATGAACTGACATATGAAATACAGGGCAGTTCTAATGTACTGGAATACATATTTGGGTATATTTGGCTATACACTATTATTTCCCTAAATAACAAAGTTTTGTTAAAGTATTCATTAAGTGTTGGAAAGTGCTTCATAATCTATGCTTAACGCATGATTTTTCATACTTGTTTTTATTTGTTTTTATTCTCTTTTATTTTTGTCGACATATCCTCGGTACCATATCAAACTGTCTAAAATGAAAGCAGTGTTGCCTATGGGAAACCTTTTTAAAAAATCAGATTTCTTGACTGGCATTACATTTTGTAATATTAAAATTCAGTTGATTTAACCTTATTAAATAACATATTAATTAAAGTGAAAACAAGAGGAATTTTACAATTTCAGAAAAGTGGTGTCAGTCAAGAAATCTGAATTTAAAAAACAGCCTTCTGGCAACACTGTTTCATATTGGTTATTTTGACATTGTATCGACAATATGTAAGATATCTGTAAAAACCATAGCTGCAAATTCTAAGATTTCTGTTCGTCATGCACACAGTTCAGAAATTACGGTTGGGGCGATTTTCGTATTCATTCGAAATGAAAAACTGCTATGGGCATTTGTTGCTTTATATCATAAAGAAAATAATGTTAACTTTTCATCATTTTTAATTAATTAGAAATGTGTCAAATAAAGAGATCAGTGGTGTAACTAGTTGGGTGCCCAAGTGCTCTCAATACTGGTAGTGTAGTTTTTGAAAGTTCTGATCGCCTTATCTAACCTGAAAAGTTTCTGCTATAGATCAAGGAGAAGAAAACCTTACAATATTACTGGTTTTGGGCACCCACCCTGGTTACGCCACTAGAGATACAAAGTTTTTGCAATTTTTCGCACTCCTGTGTATCTTTTGTGTAATTTAAATTTTGTATTTGTTTAACTCTACCAATGTTAGATAAAATCGCTGTTTTACATTTTAGAATACTAGTTGTTGTTTACTTTTTAGCTTAGTTAAAATAATATTCAAAATTAATCAAATTTATTCAAAGAAATATCAATTCGGAAAATATTCTTTTCGGAGTTTTCTTGTTCTTTTTCTTTTCCCTTTTACATCAAAATATTTGTATTAGAAAATATTTAAAATTAATCTAGTGCTTTATTTTGTGTTCTTTTTTTTAACTTTTAAACTTCTTCAAACAACAAAATACTTGTCATAAGTTAAAGCTAATTATTTTAATACCATTTAGTATTTATGGGAACTAGTTCACTCTTTTTTTATGAGAGCACAATTAATATTTTTTTTTTTAGATTTCCTTTTTATTATTAAACTTACTTTAAGAGATTTGATCAAGTGTTCAATTACATAAACTTTCGTTTGGTTTTTTTTTTAATTAGTTCGTGCATT